>BQNB010044567.1:2481-31664 GCA_026074375.1 Tanacetum coccineum
AATCAAACAACACATAGACATATTGAATGATTAATGATAAATAACCTTACTTGATTAAAACATGGATTCAAGGTAGTACAATAGGGTTTTGTGGCCCTAAAATGACCTATAAAGATCCTAAAATGACTAGGGTTCGTCTCCCTAGGGTTATACAAAATTATCCCAAAGTTACACCCTAAAACCCTAAAAACTAATTTATATTTATAGAGATGTCGACGCGACGGCGTCGCTTTGCAATCCTGACGCCGTCTCCACGTAGATGATTCCAGATCCTCTTTAAGTCGGCCACGTCCTGACGCCGTGGCCAAAATCCTGACGCCGTCACTAGATAGATCATGACGGCGTCGCTTTATGTCTGCGATGCCGTCTCCAGCCACTGTTTTCAAAGATCTTCAAGAGATTTGGTGTAGGTCTGTAATCTTGTCTGTTTCTTCTCTAAATGAGCCCAAGTCATGTGTATATCCTCCAAAAGTCATCCAAGTGCTAAAACCTAAAAACAAATGATTAAGCACATAATCTGGGCATATTTACATGATTTAGGGGGTTAAATGACCCCGGAATAGTATATAAAATGACACCTCATTAGTCATATAAATTCCTATCTATGAGACGCTAATAATACTTGGTTTTTGCCGGTATGTGTCATAATTTTTTTAATTTTGGTTAAAATTACCGTCTATGCTATGTTTCGATATATTACTCATCATTTTAAGGACAAAGCAAATGACAATTGAAGGAATAGTTTCTAAGGCTTATTTCCCCCTACACTTAAGATGAACATTGTCCCCAATGTTCTTAAAAGTACCCACAAAACAAATAAAGGGAAAAGAAAACAAGTAAAAGAAACTAGTACTCCCATGGTTTGCTCAATAATGGAGAAGAAACATACGATAACTGGCTAAATCGTCATCCAAGATTCGTCATCTGGAAACTCCCTAAGAACTTCCAAGCTTCTTCTCATTAAACATAACCTGTAAATCAATGACAAAGACAACTACACCTAGCATAAAATCGGTGGGATAATGATATATACAACAAAACTTTTAGGGTTAACTCTATAAAAGCAGTAAAGATAGGGTGAATGTGTTAAAGTAATCAAGGTTTTCTACAGGTTTTTAAGTTAATTACAAATTCTGGATATTATGCAAAATTATTTTTCAAAATTAATAAAATAATTCTAATTTTCACAAGCTGGAGACGGTCAGGAATAATCCTGACGCCGTCTCCAGCCTCTGTGAAAATTTCACATTCGTTTTCTTGAAAAAAATCTCTGCACGCAATTCTATTGAGATTAGTTATCACAATCACATGACTCGAAACTGACGCGAATTAATCTAAACAATTTATTTTATATGTTTGAATTGGTTTTTATAAATCGGATATTTTCCCCCTACACTTATTTGATGCAAAATACCTTTGATTGCAATTAAGACGAAGTTAAAAACAAAGCAAAGCATGATCACAAATGATTCAAACATATAAAAAAAAATGAAAATGAATAAAAACACACAAGACACTCCTAAAATGCATTAATTTAAAATAATTGGGTTGCCTTCCAACAAGTGATTGTTTTTGTTCGAGTCACAAGCCTGACTCTACCCTTATTTAATAGATAAAGGGGAGGGTTCCCCTACACTTAAGTTCAAGTGCGGGTGATAGCAACGATACACACCATTGTTGTGAGAAGGGGTCATATGCTGAAAATTTGGTTGTTGAATTATATGCTCCAAATGGTGTGTTTCTTTAATCCTAACCTTCTTTACTTCTTTTGTCCTGATAGGTGAATTAAGTCTTCTTCCTAGAAAACAAACTTCTTTAGATTTTAATTCCTAATCATCTCCATATTCAAAAAATCAACACCTAGGGATCCCCTTTGTCCTAATAAACCTGGTTTAAATCCATAATGTTTCTTAGGGTCATCTATACATGGGCGATAATAATACATATCCATAGGGTGGAAAGACGCCACGTGAGGAAAAAGTGGTGTATTAATGGTTGATTTGTCTACTACCTTCATCCTAAAACTATCTGGACTATGTGGTTTGATGGGTGGGTTGGTTCCTCTTTTGTCTCCTAGATTTACATTTAAGGGTGAGAAATTAGGTAAAAGTTAAGGCTCCGGTTCACCAACACTAGGAATTTCCCTAGAACTAAGAAAGATGTCATGACTACAGGTATTCAAGCCTAAATCTTCTAGTTTTGTGTGGTCCAAAGGTTCTACCTCCATTAGGATTCCTATAGTCTCTTCTACTTCTTCCGGGTAAGTCATGGGTAGTGTTAATACCTCAAATAATGGGAGGACTTATGGGGTACTTTGCTGGCTCGAATTTTCCGCATCATATCAGGACTTGACATTTCAGTTATTCTTTGTACTAGGCTTAAAGCCAAAGGTAATTTTCCTTAAATGAGGTGGACTGGGGGAGATTGTGCGGACATATTTGATACAGAGTGACTTTGGTGAGATAAATTTAGGCCTATGGAAAGATGTCTTTTCTATGAGAGCTTTTGAGAATTCGTAACCATTAAGGGGATTGAGATCCTCAGTGTCGGGGTACCTCATGATCTTCTCATTCTTTTTTACTCTATTCTCTTTAATTATTATCTCTTCCTCTAATCTCTCTATAACTTTCGAATAGAGTGCATGAAATCACTTCTAATAATACATATGTACTCTTCGAGTTGGTTAACTTTCTCTTCTTGGTCATGTATGAAAATCATCACGAGATCTTTGAAAGCCTCCTGACGGGATGGTTTCGGTGATAGTTTACGCATCATGTCGCTTGTCATCCCGCAAACGTCTTCACTCCTTCCCATTAGTGAGATTACATTTTTCATGAGCATATCAACTTTACACTCCATGACCCCTAATAATTTTTTTATTTTGGGGTTTTTGTAATCAAGGATCCCTTCTTCTGGGAGGATAGGGTCGTTCAATCCTTCATCCTCATATCGAGCCAACTCCTCGATGGTGGCCTAGGCCTTTTTCGCACTCATTTTCCTTAGTCGTCCTTTGGCGGCGTAGTCCACGGTTCTTTTCAGGGTTTGATCGATGCGGTCATAAAATATTTGAGCTTGGAGCCAAAGATCGATGCCATGATGAGGGAATTTTTTGAGTAAGTCTTTGAAACGAGTCCATGCTTCAGAGAGAGATTCACCCTGATGTTATTGGAACATCAAGATGT
The DNA here is from genome assembly GCA_026074375.1 of Tanacetum coccineum. Classification (NCBI taxonomy): domain Eukaryota; kingdom Viridiplantae; phylum Streptophyta; class Magnoliopsida; order Asterales; family Asteraceae; genus Tanacetum; species Tanacetum coccineum. The sequence goes on from BQNB010044567.1 coordinate 5,664, forward strand.
TATTATGGAGTTTAGCAGTTATTTCTGGTGGAAAGAATTAAGCAAGGAAACGGGTAGTGAGATCCTCCCAAGTGGAGATAGATCCAGCGGGTAGATGATCAAGCCAATTGATATCTTGGTCATGAAGAGAAAAGTAGAATAGACGCAAACGAGTAGTATTTCTTGTAGCATCATTAAGGTAAATGGAATATACAATTCTGAGAAAGTCCTTAAGATGTTGGTTTGGATCCACAGACAGAAGTCTATGGAATGAGCATCCGTTTTGCACCAACCAGATGGTGTCAGACGCAGAGGCACCACATTGTTCCCTACAAGGAGCTTAATGGTGTTTCAATAGCCCTCGTGGCTAGGTTTGGAGTAATCTCCAAGAGTACAAATAGGATTTTTGTTTTCCATGGAGGTCAACGAAAATGGATTACAAACAAAGGGCACGAAGAAAATATAGACTACAAGAAAGCTAATTTACTAAAAATAAAATTCTTAATAGATAAGAATCAAGCGAGTAGACCTAAGTCTAATAATATTCAAAACCTAACTATTCCCCACGTAGCGGCGCCAAAAACTTTATGTGTTCGGTCATTGTAGGACTTCAACAAGAAGTTTTACAACTCCCTAGGAAGTGTACCTAACCGTTGTAGTGTAATATAGGCAAGACTCGAGGGTTGTTATTGTTCTCAAGGGGAATAGGTTGGGAAGGCTAGAACAGAATCTAACAAAGATCTACGGGGTTGAGAGAAGATTCTTTTTGTATTTTTATATTTTTATAAAAGTAGGTAAATATCATGGTTTGAGAGGTTGGTTTGTTTTTAACTAATTAAACTAATTGTAAAACTAAACTACTTTGGTGATAACTTTATATGGTAAACAAACGTATTTACTTAGTCATGCACTACTCCTTGGTTTGCTTCTCTTAATCTTGTTGCTTTGTCACCCTTGTGATGATCTGTGTAAGTATTTCCTAAGTCATGAACGAATTACACGAACCCTCCGTCTATGTAATATTTTGTTAAGGCAACACACAAGTAAGGTAGTATGAACACTATTACAAGGCCCCTAAGAGTATATTACATGCAATTAAAACACCTTAAGAGGGATCAACCATATTAGGGGTAAGGTAGTATGAAGACTGTTACCGATGGTATCCTTTCTACATACTCACGTTTCCATATACGTCTATGCCAATTTAATGTCTTATGGCTACTTTTCTAAAGCCTAACGCTCACATCTATCACAAGAAGCAAAATTAAAAGGATCTACAAACTAAGTTTCATAAAATCATAAGTAAATACTAATAGATCTAGCCTTGCATGGTAAATAAATAATAAGAACAATAATCTATCACAAAACACATAGACATATTAAATGATAAGGGATAAATGAACTTCACTTGATTAAATCATGCAGTTGAGGATGTTACAAAAGGGTTTTGACACCCTAAAAACGAGCCCAAAGGCTGCTAAAATCGTCTTCTAAAACTAGGGTTTGTCTCCCAAAAGTTACACACCTAAAACCCTAAAAACGGATTTGTATATGTAGGATATTGAAAATCATAACACAATTAGATGACTAGTGGATTAGCCAAGTTCTAGTGTGAGAAAGTGAAAGAGAACTTTCTAGAGAAAGAAAATGAACTTGTATTATGTAAATGACTAACCCCACCTCTTCCATGGCATGGAAGAGGCTTATATAATGACAACAAAACCGGCCTTAAGGCCTTGGTAGTGGGCTTACATGTTGGGTTTAATACCCGGCTCATTACCGAATATTATACATTAATTACTTAACTACGAGCAACAATAAACGGTAAAATACACGGGGTGACCGAGTCTTTTTCTAATATCAACAAATAACATAAATCAAAACATAATATGTCATTGTAGTATAATTAAATAATATTAAAAATATTAAAGTCATACTAAAGTTATTTCGTCAGCAATAAAAACATTCAAGTTATAATATTTAACAAAATAATAAATACTATTTATTTGACGTTTGTAGGTTACGTTCATTTAATCATATGTAATTCATAGACGTTAGTAAATGATCACATTAGACAAGTAAAAATGACGTATAGGATAAAATTTGTGCAATAATATAGTTAATACTTGTATATTTTTATGAATGCTTTGTTAAAATCTACGTGTATATTATACACGGTTTGGTTTGGGTAACCGCGGATAACTAAAAGTGAAAACTAAAACCAAACTGTGATAAGAGGTTTTTTCCAGTTTTGAGTTTTCTCGGTTTCGGTTTCTTTGGTTATCGGTTTTTTGCAGTTTCGGATTGAGCGGATCGGCTCGGTCCGTCGGTTTATCGGATTTTTTTAACACCCCTGTCTTGAACACTTTGACGTCGTCTCTTGAACACTTTGACGTCATCACAAGAGATTGTGACGCCGTCTCCATGAACTGTATGCCACATCTTGATCATCTTCGTGTAGAGTTGCAATCTTGTCCTTTTTCTTTTAAATTGAGTCCAAGTCACGTGTATTTTCTCCAAATGACTTCCTAATGCTAAAATGACAAAAGAAATGATTAAGCATGATAAATGGAGATATTAGCATGATTTTGGGGGTTTAAATGGCCCTAAAAAAGTGTATAAAAGGACACCTCATCAATCAGAACATAAGGTTTATAAAAAAATTTACCACAAAAATCTGCTCAAAATTTTTTAAAACCTAGATCCTAATATGGCTGCTGAAAGTAATGTACTCCAACTAGCCGATAAAAAAGAAGGTAGTTATAATGCTATTGCTCCTAGACTAGAAGTTGGGAAATTTAACAAGTAGAAAAAGTGAATGCTTTGCTACTTAACTAGAATGGAACCCTATTACATTTAATGTATTAAGGATGGTCCTTTCCAACCTAAGACAGTTGAAGGTGCTAACAAACCTGAAGCACGATGCTCGAATGATGAGAGAAGGGTGGTCAATCAAGACTAACGCCTGAAAAGCATCATTATATCATGCTTACATAATGATATAATGAAGTTAGTCATTAGCTGTGCTACAACTAAAAGCTACATGACCGACTTGGTTAGAGCTTTGAGGGCCCCTCAGATACCAAGGAAAACAGGTACATGGATATGAAACTTGAGTATAATATCTTCAGAGCTAAACCCTCTAAAAGTCTCTCTCAGACCTATACCCGATACAAGATCTTGCTCAATGAGCTTTCTAATGATGGTGTGATACTGTCTAAACACGAAATTAATATTGGTTTCATGAACAGTCTCCCAGCGAAGTGGCTTAGCTTCTCTGAGGGAATAAGAAATGCCAATCACTTAGACCCTTGACATTGCTGACATATATGAAAGGTTTGTCTATGAAAACAACCTGATCTCAAAGAGATATCCTGAGTCCAAAAAGGCCTTAATAATTGCACCCTCAACCACTTATGTATCAACTGCTTTCTTTTTTAATAATACTGTTTAGGATTTCCCAGAAAATTCTGATGATGAAGTTGATGAAAGAACTAGTGAGGAATATCTAAGAGATTTAGATATTGAGTTTCATGAAAGAGCCCACTTGGCTAGGTCAAAACATTTTATCAAAAGGAGAAACAATTTTTCTAGTCAAAAAGCAAATGAAAACTCTTAGTGTTTTAAGTGTGGTAAAAATGCCATTTTGCAAGAGATTATTTTTCAAAAACGTCAGAACCCTGATGACATCAAATAACGTCACATTTATACCATCATTTATCCCGAATAAACTAACCACTTTTGTATAATTATTGCAAGAATGTGTACTTAATTGTTTAAAAGTGTTATTTGCAGTAATTAAGGAGTGATTTGTGAAGACATGCTAAAAGGCATATATTTTGGAGCTAAAACAAAGATATTTGAAGATAACTCATTTCTGACCAATACGTCGTATCTAAGAAAAGAGATACGGCGTATCAGCGCCAAGTCTTCACAAGTAAACGCGTATTCACAAGTCCTAATACGGCATATTCACTTTCTGCCAAACGCCGTATCCATGGAGATAACTATTCAGAGATACGAAGATATTATATTTTGGGAATGTATATTATACTGATCTTAAACTTTGCGCGCACTCCAAGGGATAAACCCCAATACGCCATATTGGACTAGCCCAATACGGCTTATCCATCATTTTTCTGAGGTTACAAATAGAAGACTCAAAAATGAGTTTTCAGTGTGCAAAATCATATTCTTCATACCTTACTTACAAAAGACAATTTTTTGAAGAGAAGAAGAGCAACAAAGGTCAAGCATCGATCACGATTCCATAGAAGACACCGTGTAATTTCCTTACTCTTGTAATCATTTAATTTTTGGTATCATTCGGTAAAACGTTTAGTTTACCTTGGTTATTTGATCACACGTGTATAATTACAATGGTTATGGGCTAATATACTTGGGTATTAGCCATCTTAATGAAGATTTAATGTTTGGTTTGTTTTAAAATAGATTTATTTAATTTATCATTGAAAGTTTAATTATGTTTATCACATGATACTTGTTTACGTGTTTAAAAATATGACCTATCATTCAACTGGGTCTAGTTACACCTAACAAGTGAGCTAGATACTAGGATAGCTCTCCATATCGTGTTTTATATCATTGGACCATTAGGATCACAAGTAACGTTCTATCTTTGTCTTTAAATTAAGAGCTTAGTTTGACCGGTAGGTGACCCGTAATGTTTCAACAAGTATGTTCTTGATTAATTGATAAAGATTTGAATAGTGGACTACCAGCATATAAAATACCGTCAAACAGTAAGTGGGTAAAGTCCTGATGGTCTAGGGTTTATCAAGACCACCATTGTTATAATTCCTAGATAGATTATAATTAAACTAAAAGGATGCTTTATGTGGATGCATTAATTGTGACATGATTCAACGTGTCTAGGTCTTAGGATGATGTCCCGCCTAAGTCTTAAGAATGACATGCCGCTTCGAGATAAGAAATCGTTGCACTAAATAAAAAAACCAACATTTAATCGGATTTATTATGGTAATCAGTTGTTTATTATTTGGATTTCCAACGCTTTTTATCTTCTGATTGTTTTCTTGAATGTTTATTGTGTTTAGAATTAATTATTGTCACCGTAAAACCTGTGCCAGTCTCTTTGGCTGAAAACCCCCCCATGTCTGTTAGAAGCGTATATAGCATAGGTTTAATCAGTAACTAGAATTGACTTAAATAGAATAATTAAAATACTGATAGATTATAAGGTTAACGATCTTGCTCTTAGTGTTCGACACCCTACTTACCACGAAACTCCATCTGATCGGGTACACTACCCGTTAAAGTGTTGTTTTAGGATAAGTCGGCTAAATATAAATGTAAAACTTGGTAATTAATAAATTGTTCCTACACAACAGCACATCAAGTTTTTGGCGCTGTTGCCAGGGAGTGAAAAATTTTAACCTTTATTTTTATTAGTATTTCTAACCATTAGCTTAGATTAATTTAATTGTGTGTTTAAATTCCTGCATTATATAATTGTTTTCTAAGTATCATGTTCTAATAGATCAACAGATACGCCGTATCCACCAGTTAGATACGACCCACTCAAAACAGCGTATTGACTTATACAGTCTAAACGGAGTATCTGTTCTTCCAAACAATACGGCGTATTTTGTGTAATCAATACGGCGTACTGACCTTCAGCAGATCATACGGCGTATTCAAATTAATTGAATACGGCGTATTGCTCATCTGATACAGTAACAATTATCTTTTGTATTTGATTTTCTGTTTATTGTGTTCTCCTCCGAGAGAGCACAACCTACTGATCATTTTGTGCTTATTCTCAGGAAATCATTCGACGAACAATGGCAAAACTTATTCTGAACGAAGCTCAAACTGAACAATATCTTGCTAAGCCAAGTATCGAAAGTAATGAGAAATATGAACTCGATGAGGAATTATTAAAGGAGCTACGTAGTAACTCTTACTGTGGAAGGGTTGAAGAGGATGTGGTTGGCCACATTGCTACAATTCTTGAAATACTCGATCCGATCGAAGTGGACGGTATGGATCTTTTTCAACTCCGCATGATGACCTTCCCTCTCTCCCTTTCTGGGAAAGCAAGAAACTGGTGGAAGGACGAGGGAGATGGAAAAATCAACACTTGGGAAGAGTTGGTGAATAAATTTTTCAGTAAATTTTACCCACTATCATGTGCCAACAATTATGATAAAATGTGTGTAGATGATGAAGAAGGTCTTGACCCACTCGAATTCATAACCTGGAGGAATTCAAAATTCAAAAACCATTAAAAAGTTGATGAAATGACTAAACGCACATTATTATATTCTTGGATAGAAGTGGGAAACAATGAAGGGTTAAACACTTATAAAATCTAATTTTTCTCCACGTCACAATAAATGATCTTATTTTCTCGCTTTGATTGCTTGAGGGCAAGCAACAGCTATGTGTGGAGGGATTTGATAACGCCCAAATTATACATGTTTTCGGCGACGTTATTTGTATATATTTAATCATTTCTCGTGAACTTTTGATACTTAATAGCTTGAATTACTTGCATGTTCACTTGAAGACATCCTGAGGTCAAACACAACAAAGATCAAGTATTTATACGCTAAGAAACACAACATACAAGAAAAGATAAAGAATCAAGCCTAAAGTGCAAATGTGCGCCGCACTTACCAGTTGTGCGCCGCACTTATCCTCAAGTCAAATGAATTAAAAGACTTAATCAAATTCAGCATTAACTCCATAAGTACGCCGCACAAAGTATTTTGTGGGCCGCACTTCCCATCTGACGTTGAAGAATAAATGAAGACATAAATGCCATAGCATTAATACCCTAAGTACGCCGCACAATTTCTTTTGTGTGTCGCACTTCTTCAATAAACATTTAATTCCCTTTGCATTTAATCATCAAGTAAGCCGCAGATTTTACTTTGTGCGTCGCACTTTTACCCCTCACTCAGCCTATAAATAGAGGACGAATTTCAATCCTTTTTAATCATCCCTCTCATACATTCTTTAACTAATACACATAATTATCTCTCCCTTATAAAGTCCTAAACACTTTCCAACCATTCTCCAAGCATAAACACCATATCCTTTGAAGAATAAAGATCAAATCACCAAGAACGACAAAGAACATCATACTAGTTTAGTAAAGGAATGAAGTTTGTTATCGAATCAAGTCATGTTATGAACTCCTTAGCCATGAGAGTCTAAATCTCTCATGACTACTCGATGATGTTATGATAATGAATAAGTGTTTGGTATGATCATGATCTCTTTAATCTCAAGCTTATGTTGCGATCCTATTATGTTTTATCTTGTCGATTTTGCTTATCAATCTTAGATTGTATAATCATATCGGTATAGGTCGAAAGACCCGTTATGATCTATGTGGTTTTAAAGATTGTCTATGATCTTTAATGTTTGTGTCGAGAAATCAACTTTCGTAAACTGATAAACAAAATAAGCTTTGATATATTAGCAACTGGATTGTTTGAGTGACACATTTGGTCTAGTTAACTAAATATAAGTCTTGAGTTAATCAAGTTAATTTGTGAAAACGTTTTCTGACGAGAAATCCTTTTTATAAGTTAAAGGTTCCATCTTCAAGGTCTTAATCATTTCCAACACTTGTGAATTATTTTCAACTATCCGAGTAGTCATCTTCATTATCACTGGTAAAACAAAAGTTATTTTCAAAACTGTTTAAGTCTATTTTCTTTCTGATTATTTTGAACGCTACTCAAATCCCTGTGTACGACCTGGTCTTACCTAAAAAGATTATACTACATACTGGGTTATACTTTTACCCATGTGTTTCCCTATAAGAAAAATTAGTATTTTCAGTCATTATAAATTTAAAGCTTTTAAAACACATCACTAAGCACCCTAAGTGCTAGCCTCGTTATGAATTTATTGTTATAATTATGTTTATTTCCGTTGTTTAATTATCGTTTATTTAGGATATCCTATATGCATGTTGTCTGATCCTCGCGTTTTGGTAGTGTTAAGGCTAGTGTAGATCTCTTAGGATATTTAGTAGACTGACCAAGTCGAAAGGTAATTTATTCGGATACTACGAATAGGGTGGCATATGTTCTAGTGTAAGGGATTGTCATATTACCGATTGCATTAGAGTAGGCACTTATAAAGCGCGGGAATCCTTCTAGGAGGTTTAGTGTCAAGTAGTGGGAATGTCGATACTTAGACAGGTCTTTAGGATAGTTGGAGGCTTAATCACTATGAACTAGATATCCAACCAACGTGACCAACAGGGTCGGGATCATAGGAATTATGGGCTATGTCACGACTACCAATTGGACTTAGTGATATTAGTGCCATCTAAATAAACAAGTAATTAGACATTGCACTAGGAAACATCATAAGCACAACAGTAATGAAATAACTAGGCTAGTATAATTCTCTCTTATGAATTCATCTCCAATTTACTTTTAGTATTTGTTTTCTATCATTTATCAAAAACACTTCAAAATCTGCTTTTTAATTCAAATTAGTAACTCGCACTTGGCTCTTGGAACGACAAAGGATTTACCATTCACACACTACACACAATCAGGTTCTCTTCCCGTTAGTGCGTTTGTTGACCCTTAGGTAATCGAGTTTTACAAATTTAAAACTTGGTAATTACAACATAAAACACGCATCATTGTGCTTAATTGTTAGCATGTATTTCAACTTGATATTAACAATGGCATTTTGTATGGTGATCTTGTTGAAACTGTTTATATGAAACTACCATAAAGTTATTTTCCTTCTGGTGATAACAAAGTGTGCAGACTTAAAAAGTCCTTATATGGTTTGAAACAAGCACCTAGACAGTGGAATGCAAAATTAACTTTTGCTCTTATTGAAAATGGTTTTAGTCAGGGTAAATCTGATTATTCTTTGTACAATAAGTCTGATAAAGGTGTTTTTGTTGCTTTGCTTGTATATGTGAATGATATAATCATCCCTGGTAATAGTATATCTGAAATTGATAAGTTTAAAACTTTTCTTAAGTCTAAATTCATGATAAAGGATTTAGGAAAACTTAAATACTTTCTTGGAATTGAGGTTATTGATACTGATAAGGGTATATGTCATAATCAGCGAAAGTATGTTCTTGATCTTTTGTCTGAATATAGTATGCTTGCTTGTAAGCCTGCAAAAACTCTTTTGCAGTCTAAGTTAGTCATTACTAATGAAGCTAGATGATCCTTTGCTTGATAATATAACTGATTATCAAAAGTTAATGGGAAAGTTGATTTACTTGACTAATACTAGACCTAAAGGTTTGGTTGATAAGCTTGGCTTATTTAAAGTAGAATCTGCAAATCAAATTGCATATATTCTCACAAAATGGTTGGATATAATACAACATAAAGGTTTGGTTGATAAGCTTGGCTTATTTGATAATTATCATGCTAAGACTAAGGGGAATGTTGAAATGCAGTCTTTGCCTGGTAAAAGGTTGAGGGACTGATATTGTCAATTGTTTATTTTTGTTTATAGCTATAACAGGTTTATGAGTTGAAGTAGCACCTTATTGATTGCTGAGAGACTGGAGGTGTCAAGTCTCAAAGTTTGAGCTCTATAAAAGCCTCCGTTGACCTACTCAATCAAGCTCTCTCTCTTCTCTCGTTTCTTTCTCTCTCTAAAAAGCTGTAACCCTAATTTATAGATCATTTTGATCTTGTAGTTTTTCTAATTGATTCTTTGTAATAGAACAATTATCAAGATAGATAATTGATCAATACCAAATAGTTATGGTGGATTTATTTTGTTTAAGATTAAGATCAAAGGTTGTGCTTTAGTTTATCAAATTGAGATTTGATAGTATTGATCTTGATATATTGTATTTTTCTACAGGTTTCGTCTCAAACAATTATTGCCAGACTGTTACTTTGTTTTTTTCTAAAAAGAAATACTTAGTTGAAGTTATGGGCCTTTGTGACTAAAAGAGTCAAGTTAATTTGATTCCGGATACAATCAAAGTTTAAGACATGTATATTCACCATGTCCATGTTTTAAACATATATTATCGAGTATCGACCTTAATTATTTTGGAAGAGGGAGATAGTTCCCAGTCCCCACACACCATTTCCATGTCCTTGTAGAGTTGTAGACACTTATTAACTTTCTTGTCCATAACTTTGCGTAGTATATATCTTTCTTCACCTAGGCTTGTAAAAAGTTATCATTCCTAGGCTTACTAGAAAGTAAAAACTGAGCTTACAGATGTCGAACTAAGTAGATTTATGAATATATCCCAAATAATCTGGGTCTTAATGGGCTGTTAAAAACTTAAAACTAAGAAACTAGCCCAACCTCTTGATCTTTTTTTTTTTTTTTTTTTTGTGTGTTTGTTCATGCGCTTTCTTAAACGTTACTATTTTCTGCATGTGTTAAACTTGTACCTAAACAATAGCCGTCCCGTGCATTCTGATCCCTAGCCGTAAGCAATGATTTGGTTCCTTAACACGATATGATCATATGTATATAACATTCAATAATACAATGCAAGTTGTCTTAAGGATCAGAGAACATTACAAAATGGTATTGAAGTGACTTATAGGCGTGAATTAATCTTCTAGTAGTATCACACTCCTAGCACTATTGGAGGAAAGTTCATAAGCCTTTCGTGTTATATCATCAATGGCTATTGATCAATGGCTATTGATAATGATCCATTAAATCTCTTTTGTGAATATATCATAATTTAAAACTCGTATTATGTTAAACCGAATTACTCACGTATCAATTTCCAAATTCGAGCACAATAATATTTTGGTATAGAAACTAAATTAAATAACATTAAAATCACAATACACAAAGCTAAAGAAAAAAAAACTGACGTGTTAATTTGTTATCTTTTTACATAAGGACAGGTTCGCTGATGATTTATTTTGAACAACTAATAGATTAATGAACTGATAAACTAAACGTCATTATGCTTGATTTAATCTGGCGAGAATGTAAGTTAAAATTATTTATCCGCCCCTTTGTTTCCTCAAAAAGAATCACATGAATTAACTGGGCCCTGCAATATAACTATTGGGCTACATTATTTTTACATACATGATAAAATTTGGGGGCCCCAAGTGAGTACGAGCCCTGTGCAATTGGTCAGCCTATACAGGCCCATATCCGATCATGACCTAAAGTTATGCCTGAAATTCCATGTAAATTATCGATTGATGTTAAACAAGAGACTATCTTTTTCACAAACCAATCAACTAAAAACATGCTAATCTAAACACAAGTTTAATGATGCATTTAGTCTTGTCAATCATTTCTCATACATAAAATATAGCAAAGTGGTTTCAAACAGATATGTGTATGAGTATGATTGTATCGTTGGTTGGATTGAGTCTTTTCTATGAAGGCACATTTGACATTTGGTTAATTATTAATAAAATAAAAGAGAACAATTAAATTTTTTGACCGCAATATATAAAGTTAGTTTGTTTTTTTTTTTTTTTTTTTTAACACTAGTTTTTTTTTTTTAACCTTTTTTTTTCCTTTATTTTTCTAAAACAGTTATTTAAAATAAATTTTTTCTTTTTTTCTCTCGGATACCCTCTCGCGTTGTTGAGTCATCAGTCGGATTTTTTATTGAATAAAACTTAAGTTTCCTCAAACCTCGCGCTCCGCTAATCGTCCCGTTCTTTTTTTTTCTCAAAAAATTTTTAAAATAAAATTTTCCTTTTTTTTTTCTCGGAATACCCTCTCGCACTGTTTGAGTCATCGGTCTGTTTTTTTATGAATAAAACTTTAAGTTTCCTCAAACCTCGCGCTCCGCTAATCGTCCCACAACGGCGCGCGGTCGCCATTTTTTTTTCCTTTTTTTTTCAAAAAATTTCTAAAATAAAATTTTCCTTTTTTTTCCTCGGAATACCCTCTCGCATGCATTAAATGGCCTTTTGCATTTAGTGTGCATTAAAGAGATCATGATCATACCAAACACTTATTTAGTGTGCACACTAAATGCAAAAGCTATTTTTTAGCAAATCAAATTAGACTGATAAGAGAACTGGACTTTGCCACGTGAAAAAAGTTAGACCTCCTGAATCTTTATTAAAAGTCAAAATTAAATCTAATTATGTTGAATCAGATTAACTTATATAAGAAACCAAAAATACGCATAGCCTTGAGAACTATTTAAATAATAATAATTGAAGTGTAAAATATAACGTTATATTATGATTATATATTCTTTTCGTCTCAAATTAATAGTTTAAATTTTTTTTATGTCGCAATTTAATTGTTCACTACTAAAAATAAATAATGAAATTTGATTAAGCATACTATATTATAATTGTTTGAAATTATTATTACAAACTTTAAAAAAGACTTTAATTAATTAGCTAAAGGTAAAACTGTAAAACTGCTAAAAAGTAAGAAAGAGAAAGCAGTAATAAATGCACTTTTCTTAAACTGTGTGATTTTTTTTTCGAAGGACAATAATTTTGAAATGAATGGAGTAATAGAATTTACAATCAAGTTCATTACCTTTAAAAATAGACCGGTTCCAAATTCAATTTTGTAGATCCTAGTGTTAAATACCAGCTTTTCATACTTTTTAGTAAACTAGATAAATATTCGCGCAAAGCGACAGTGTATAGCGGCAAATAATTATAATTACGAAATCGTGATTTTGGTTCAACTCTTGATGCAAAACGTGTGTTTTTTTAAATGAAAAGCGTGTGTTTTTTTTTTAAATTAATACAGCGTATGTTTTTTAAAACTTGCCAAGTTTATAATTGATCAAGTTTAATATGTATTAAGTGGTACTTAAAGATAATTAAGGCAAGCTATATTAATTTAAGTTTTTCGAGTTTCAAGAAAAGAAAACATACATGTGTTTTATCTATATCTATATTTATATTACTACCTCCGTCCTATTTTTATTGTCCACATTTCCTTTTTGGGACGTTCCAATTTAATTGTCCCCTACTAAAAATAGATAGGGAAGTTTGATCAAGTTTACTATATTACCCTTGTTTGAAATTATTATTAAAAACTTTAAAGATGACTTTAATTAATTAGCTAATGGTAAAACTGTCATTATGTCAAAAAAATAAGAAAGAGAAAGCAATAATAAATGCACTTTTCTTAAACTGTGTGTTTTTTGTCGGAGGACAATAATTTTGAGACGGATGGAGTATTTATTAAGCATGTTTGCCTTCCATTTTAAGAATGCTTGAATTTTCAACTTACAATTATTTATACATAGTGTACAAGCCATAAAAACATAATTAGAAATTGACAATTAAAACATAATTAATACATAATTAATATTCTTATTATAACATCTTATTATATAATATTGAAATGAAAATAATTAATATGTAATTAATAAATGATTAATACACCATATTACTTAAAAATACATTCATATTTTCATACTGTACAACAATTAAAAGCATATATATTTACAAAAGCGTACATATGATGTCTCCCTAAAATGATGGTGCATATAGTTTTAAAAACCGGACCGGGCCAACGGGTTCAACCGGGAACCGGAGTCACTATCGGTTCGGCTAGTAAATAAAAGCCGTCCGAAGTCGAATCGGAGTGGAGTCATCGGAACCGATAAAAACGGGTGAACCAGGCCTCATCGGGATCAAATAATTTTTATTTCCGGTTAATCATCACAAGGCACCCGTCGCCGCAACGCGCGAATACCCTGCTAGTATATTATAGTATATATATAAATTTAACAAATACCTTGTATACTTTTAACAATAAATGGACAACTATTATTACGTTAAAAAGAAATCAATGGTTAAATTTAAAACATTTTAATATTTCACTTATTTTTTATAATTTAAATATCTCATGAACCGTTATTCGTTAGACAAGACAAATTATACCGGCACGACCAGCATTTAATTATTTTTCTATAGACAGACACTTTGATACTTTCGACAATCTATTTTCGTTTTTCACGTTTTTTCGTCTTTTTTTCTTTTTTCTTCGTTGTTGAAACTTGCATGAGAAATCACATGTGATTAAACACTAGTTTGAATTCTCATATAAAATCACATGCGTTTTAACAATAATATCATATGTTATTTAACACTTATATTGAATTACTTATGATTTTATTAGAATTACATATCATATGTTATCTTATACTAATATCATATCTGATTTAACACTAATATCGAATCACATGTGATTCATTTGAAGTACATATCATATGTGATTTAACACTAATATCATATGTGATTTAACACTTATATCATATGTAATTTAACACTAATATCAAATGTGATTTAAATAGAATGTTTAAATTAGTGTTTAATCACGTGTGATTTCTCATGTAAGTTTCAACAACGAAGAAAAAAAATGAAAAACGTGAAAAAATGAAGAAAAAAAGTTTGTCGAAAGTATATCAAAGTGCATATCTATAGAAAGATAATTAAATGCTCGTCGTGATGGTATATTTTTTTCGCTTAAGGATTAACGTTTTAAAAGATATTAATATTTAAAATAAAAAATAAAATGAGTTTTTAGTTTAATGTGATCCACCGAATCAAAATAGAGATAAAGTGAGAATTGATCTTTCGTATCCAAATAAACTTAAATCGTATAAATATCATATCAAATGAAACGATCTTTATATTACTATTACAAAATTAAAGTAATATTATACTAAAAGCCCGAGTATACCAATTATAACTTACTAAAACCCCTTGTTTTAGTTTTTACATTTCAATATATTTTAGTTGCATGACAAAATACAGCCTTGCTTTTCTCCAAAGGACGTCCACTTTCATGTGTATATGGCGTGACAAGGATAATCATTAATGTTGTTGCAGAAGCATGAGCAGGATGGTCATCAAAATAAAGCTGTTGAAATCACACGGCAGATAAGCCCCAGATGGTTATGGTGTACCTTTGCAATATTTAAGTTTTCAATTGCAGTTTTACCAAGTCATGGGGACACTCAATTTACAGAATAGTAATCTGGTAGATAAATTTACAGAATATTAATTAATTATACCCGTCCTAAAATAAACGTTCACTTTGATTTTTTGAATTCTTTTCTTTTTCAACTTTCATTTTAAATATATTTTTTTTAATTAATTTCATATATCAGTCTACTTTTATCATTAATTTCATATGTACCGAAAATGTAAGTATTAAATACATAATGTACAATGTTTTTAATGCATTTTTGGGTATATATGAAATTCCAACTAAAATAAGAGGAAATATGAAATTGCCTTTTTTTTGTTATACTTAATGAAAATTATAAATACATTTAAAACTTATCCATTTATATATTTTACATTAAATATTATTTTAAAAAAATAGTTAAAGTCAAAGTTGAAAAAAAAAACTTTAAAATTTTGAATAACAAGGTAGTAACAATTAAATTGACAAGTGCAGTACTTTGATAATACGAAGTAACTTAATGGGAGCTTAATTAAATATTTCTAAAAGTTCTTTTCATTTTTTTTTTTAGGATTTTAATAACTAAACAAGTTTTGCTAATGGTTATAATTTTATTTTTATCTTTGTGTTGAAGGCTAATGAACTCTTTATATCTAAAAACTAAGGGTGTTGATCGGTTCGGTTATCGGTTTATTCGGTTCGGTTAGTTCAGTTAAAAACAAAATTTGAGTTAACCTGAAAACCGAACCGAATAAACCGAAAAACCGAGAACTGAACCGAAAACCGAATTTGAATTTGGTTTGGTTTTTGGGTTGACCCGAATTACACTATTTATTTAAAAAAAAATACATAGATATTTAGCAAAAAATATTATTTCAAAAATAAAAAGTGTTTTTTTATTAGGATAAAATTGTATTGATCTTTATATATATATATATAAGGATAAATATCAAATAAAAAGACAAATATTCGTGAGAAGGATAAAAAGATTTTTTTTTTTTTAAAGTTCTTAAAAAACGTGAGAAGGAAAAAAAAGAAAACTTTTTTAAAAAAGTTCTCGAAAAATGTCCAAAAAAATTCTATAAATCATGGGGTTTAGGGGGGGTTGGGGGGGGGGGGGGGGGGGGGTATGTGGGTGCCTAAAACTTTTGTAAAAGAAGTTTTTCAATTTTTGAGTTATTAAACGTTTTTAATGCCAAAAATAGAAAATATTGATGCACAAAAAAAATTTGATGCACAAATTTTTCGACTTGTTATAGTTTGATGCGCAATAAAATTTTGATGCAAAAAGTCAAAAGAAGTTGGGTACAAAAACAAATTTTTGATGCACAAAAAACCGATTTAATGCACAAACGTTTTTTTTCATAATTTTTTTCCGCAAAACTATCCACTTTTAGAAAAACTTCCTTTACAACTTTTTCATGCACCAACATACACGATCTTGTGGAATTTTTTCAGAATTTTTTGAGAATTTTTTTTAAAAAATAAATCTTTTTATCCTTCTCACGAATATTTGTCTTTTTATTTGATCTTTATCATATATATATATATATAAATTCGGATTTCGGTTCAGTTTCCGGTTCAGACTGCCAAACTCATATCCAACCTGAGAACCGAATTCGTAGTTCGGTTTGGTTCGGTTTTGACAAATTCGGTTCGGTTATTTTCGGCTCGGTTCGGTTATTTTCGGCTCGGTTCGGTTTCGGTTTCGGTTTTTTATTTATCCGGATTTTTCGGTTTCACCCCTACTAAAAACGATGTAGCCAAGACATATTTTTTCCTTGATTTTTAGTTTTATGACCAAAACACGAGTTTGTTTCCTCCAATGGACTATTGGACTTCCAAGCATGACCATAAATGTTTCATTGAAGGACCTACATGCAGAAAATGCCATGCATGCATGTTTGCATAAAGAAGAAATTCACTCATATCAAGATAAAGCTGGTGAATATCGGAAACACATTCAAAATGCTTGAATATAATTGTACCTTTGCATCGTGTAAGTTGGGTACATTTGTAGTATTACCAAGTTAAACCGGCACTCAATCTACTTGACTTTTTCGGACAGAAATTGATTTGCACACACCAAGTTCCAAACTCTGCATTAAATAATTGTATTGTACAAACATCATGTTGTCTGTTTGTAAATCTGTGTGTGCAGATAATCTCCCTTCTTAAAGAGGTGTTGGATTTCAGTTTTAACTTCTAGAAACCGTTACTCTAATAATATTGTTACCCTAAGTTTTGTAGCTTAATGATATCAAGTGAATGTGAGGCTAGATGTGTAATAGGAGACACCTAAGACCGCATTCACCACCGTCAACTCAATCAGGGGCGGACTCAGGATTTTCAATGAGATGTTGCACAAAATAAATGTTTGGCCAACTAAAGTTACGTCATAAGAAACTAAGGTAGCGGGGGTTGCACATACCATTAAAATGATAGTTTTAAAAAAAAATAAAACTTCGTGACCTAAAATCAGGTGTAGCCCGTGATACACCCAGCACCTACTCTACAACCAACTTCACAACTAAGCTAGTGTAATAAGAGAACCACCTTCACCATAAAAACATACTTCATTTAAAAACAAATATATCCATCAAATCCATTTAATAAAAACACACACACAACAAACCTCACACGACTCGGTTGTCTGCACGACCGAGTCTTGCAAATTTGTGCTTCAAGACGCCTCTAAGCGGGAGTAGTAGTAATAAGTGTTAGTTAATAAAGCCGGCCCACTTGTGTCGGCCTATTAGCCCGTCTAGCATTAGAGCATCCTTTATTTATTTTGTGTATTTATACATTGTTTTTACAGACACTTTTTATTCATCAAGTAATACAATTTAGTCAATTTTGGTTCATTAATTTTTACATGGTATCAAGAGTCTAGGTACAAATCATCGCAGTATTGTCATTCTTCGGTCATCGACTAATTGTCGGTGGACCGGAGGGATCTCGTTTTCTTTTCCGTTGTTAGATCGGTTCTTGTATTTGATCGATTAGTCCTGTAGTTTTGTCGCCGTCTGCTTGAAGAAAATAAACACTGTTTGCAAATTGTTTGAGTCTTGATTGGTTTTGGATAATCTTATTTTATAAGATCCTTGGATGACGCACAATGAATGAATTAATTTGGAAGTATAATGCACGAAAGGTCCACTGAAGATAAGTTTATAATATTTTTATTAGTTTATTGATCGATCCTTTGAATGACAATATCAATTTCCGAATTAATACGAATATGGTGATGTTGATCAGGAGTATCATTTGCTTTTGTGAATATTTTTATTAGTTTATTGAATGGCAATTAATGTGGGTAGGATATTGATTGAGATGTTTTGTGTGATTTATTTGTTTAAATCATGTGATATTCGGAAATTGATATGGTATTGATATTTGGTATTTCCATTGAATTGAATTGGTATCGGTATCGGTATTGAATGGTTCCGGTTGCTTGGATATTGTTGTTGGTTCCGTCTGCGTGCATCCGTCTGCTGTCTGCCTCAATATGTCTCTGCTGCTTAATGAATTTGTTGTTTGCTGTCTGAATCTACTGTCTGGATCTGCTGTCTGTCTGAATCTGCTGATGTATGTCTGTTCTGTTCTCGTTCATCTCCGTATTTATGTAATTCTGTGCTATGCACCTGCCTGATCTGTTTGCTGCTTTCTGCCTGTTCTGCTCTCGTTCATCTCCGTATTTATGTGATTCTATGCTATGCACCTGTCTGTTGCTGCTGTATGCTCTCGTTGCTTGCATTTGTTCGATTTTCGGAGTTTTCTTGTCAAACTCTCAATGTAGCATTGTGAGTTTGAGGGGGAGTGTTAGTTAATAAAGTCGGCCCATTAGCCCGTCTAGCATTAGGGCATCTTTTATTTATTTTGTGTATTTATACATTGTTTGTACAGACACTTTTTATTCATCAAGTAATACAACGTTCCATCAGCACAGGGCCTAGCTTCTTAATCATACCACACAAATCTTCGGTTTCATAATTCTCTTTCTTTCTCGCCTCAACCTGAGCGTTTAAAATTTGCATGGGAAGGTTCAGACCAATCGTCATAACTAAAGCTCGAACTCATAGCGACTTAATCCGTTCCTTTCGGCTCAAAGCATCTGCCACGACATTCGCCTTTCCCGGATGATAACGAATTTTACAATCGTAGTCACTCAACAATTCCAACCATCTACGTTGTCTCATGTTCAACTCCTTCTAATCAAGAATATGTTGCAAGCTCTTATGATCAGTGAACACAACGCACTTCGTACCATACAAATAGTGTCTCCATATTTTTAGAGCACACACCACCGCTTCAAGTTCTAAGTCATGTGTAGTGTAATTATTCTCGTGAATCTTGAGTTGGCGTGATGCGTAGGCTATGACTTTCTCCTTTTGCATCAGAATTGTGCCCAACCCCTTGTGAGAAGTATCACAGTAAACCACAAAGTTTTCACTACCTTCGGGTAAAGCCAAGATCGGTGCACTACACAATTTCTGCTTTAATAGTTGGAATGCAGCTTCTGCCTTTTCAGTACAATCGAACTTCACGCTCTTCTGAGTCAACTTCGTCATAGGTTTGGCAATCTTCGAGAAACCTTCGATAAATCGTCGGTAATAGCCGGCAAGACCTTAAAATTGATGAATTTCTGTCGGAGTCTTGGGCGATGCCCAATCCTTGATGGACTCAATCTTAGCTGGGTCCACGTGAATGCATTCACTATCAATCACGTGACCGAGAAATTGTACCTTTGACAGCCAAAAATCGCATTTCGAAAACTTGGCGTACAATTCTTCCTTTTTAAGCAACTCTAAAATTAACTTAAGATGTTCTGCATGCTCTTCCTTGCTCTTGGAGTAGATCAAGATGTCATTGATAAAAACGATCACGAATTTATCTAAGTATGGTTTGCACACCCGATTCATTAAGTCCATGAACATTGTCGGTGCGTTTGTCAGTCCAAAAGGCATTACTTGGAACTCGTAGTGGCCATAGCGAGTCCTAAACGTCGTCTTTGGAATGTCCTCGTCACGAACTCTGAGTTGGTGATAACCAGGCCTCAAGTCGATCTTCGAGTAAACACTTGATCCTTACAACTGATCAAATAAGTCGCCGATCCTCGGAAGTGGATATCGATTCTTCACAGTCAGCTTGTTTAGTTCGCGGTAGTCGATACACATCCGGAAAGATTCATCTTTCTTTTTGACGAACAAGACCGGGGCACCCCAGGGTGAGGATCTCAGTCTTATAAATCATTTGTCATAAAGTTCTTGTAGTTGTGTAGACAATTCTTGCAGTTCTGATGGTGCTAATCTATACGGGGCTCGTGCCACAGGAGCAGCACCAGGGACCAAGTCAATTTGAAATTCAACTTGTCGCGTTGGTGGTAATCCAGTCAAATCTACTGGAAAGACCTCCGAAAAGTCTCGTACAATAAGCACATCCTCAAGTCGCTTCTCCTCCGACTTGTCTTCGGTTTCCTTCTTCGTAACTTGTGCCAGAAAAATTGGGCAACATTTCTTAATATATTTATGGGTTTTAGTGCACGATATAATGCTCAACTTCGACTTCTTTCCTTTGCCACTTCTATCACCTTAGACTATCAAAACTTCATCTCCATCTCCATAGGGAATCCGCACAATCTTCTCATCACAAATGATTACCGCATGATGGTTCGCTAACCAATCTATGCCGATGATGACGTCGAAACTACCAAGTTCTACTGGCATTAGGTCAAAATTTGAATGGGTGATATAACAATCTTAACGTATAGCCTCTAAGCACGGTATTAGTTTCAGAGATTCTCCCGTTGGCTAATTCAACAACATAGCTAACGTCTAAAGTATCAGGGATTATATCAACCAAGGTACTAAAAGTAGTCGACACGAAACTTCGATCGGCACTGAATCAAATAATACACAAGCATAATGGTTGTTGAGAAGAAACGTACCCGTGACGACGTTGGAATCGGGGTTAGCGTCTCCTCCACCTAGTACATATGCTTTTCCTCTTGCTTCACCAATCCCACTCTTGTTTCCAGTTTTGTTTCTACGGTTCTGATCTTTCGGCTTTAGGTAATCACTCATGTGGTGTCCTTTATTTCCACACTTGAAACAAGTTAAAACTCTCTGATTCACTACTTGACCTCTCTGAGTAGAAGTAGTAGAGATCGTGGCCTTACAATCCCTGGTCAAATGCCCAACCTTGTTGCACTTCCTACATCTCATAGTGCATGGCCCTTCGTGATGAAACTTACACTTGTTGCAGAGAGGCAACGATCCATTATACACTCTTCTTTTATTGTTGCCAGCCGTATAGGCTCTTGCAACATTCTGACCTCTAACATTCTGTCTTTTGAATATTGGTTGCTGCCCACGGTTGTCTCTCTGGTTGTTATCAAACTTTCTTTTGTTCTCAGCATTTTTCATAGCATAACCCTTTAACTTTTGATCCATTAAGTTGTTAGCCATACGAACAACATCTTGTAGTCTTGTAGGTTCTGCAGCAATCACTTTTTCCTGGATATTATCTGGGAGACCACCAATAAACTTCTCAACTCGATCCTCCTCTTCGGGAACCATCTTGGTGCACAACATGGTAAGCTCTTGGAATCTCTGAGTATAAGCAGTCAAATAGTTGTTCTTCACAGTCAAATTTAACAGCTCAGACTCCATCTTTTGAATTTCATTTCTTAGGCAGTACGCTTCGGCTATTAACTTCATAAGCTCTCTTCATGACATGGCAAATGCAGCATCAGTTCCAATAGTTCTCTTATGTGAGTTCCACCAAGTTAGTGCACTATTTAACAGGGTGCAAGTTGCATACTTAACTTGGTATTTCTCTAGGCAATTGCTGATATGGAATATTGTTTCTATCTTCTCAAACCACCTTATCAACCGGACAACTCCTTAAGTTCCTTTGAAGTTGAGTGGTTGACATTTTATGAAGTCCTGGTATGCACACTCTCGAACAATAGGCCTATCACCTCTATGATTGTAGGTTTTTATACACAATAAAATATATAATAATATTCTAAAAGAGCAATTAAGAACTTTTCTAAAGTCTCCCTTAAGAAAAGCTCAATCTAAAAGATATATATAATATAAAATATGTATATTTAACCGGGAAGAATGATCACTCGGGTCGTTTCCCCAACGACTTGTGAAATTGAAACCTTGCTTTAGCTTGGATTATGATTTGAATGAGAGAAAATATATTTTTGAGAATCTATAACTACTAAATAAAAGCAACAATTAAAATGAACAATTAAAAGCTATTAAACACTTAAACAATTAACGGGAAACAAATAAAACGCGACGAATAAGTAAGTAAGACAAAATTAGACTTTAAAATTGCAAACTAAATTTTTAAACCTAAAATAGGACAAAAGAAAATTTTAGGAAAAAGAAAAATACTTTTTAGATAATTTTTGAATTAATTATTAATTAAAAACGAATTTAATCTAATTAAATCCTAGAAAATAGCAAATTAAGTCCTAAAAATTAAGAAAAATGATAATTAGAATGTGTGTAAGTATTAAATGGTGTATGTTATGGATAGATGAGCTAATGAAGCAAACTGGTTAACACGTTGGGCATGTGAGCGAGGGGTCTTAGGTTCGAGTCTGGCATACACCCATTTTTTTGCATTTTTTTATTTTTAAAAACTCAAAAGATCAAAGTTGTAGATTAAGCTTTTCTAATCAACTTTAGCAAAAACAATATAAGCTTAAACTCAAAAATAATCTCAAAAACAGCTTATGAAAGTTTGATTACAGGAAGTGGGTTCTTAAGCTCACTTATGCTTGGTTACATTAAATCACTAGCACAAAGCTCAATATAAGCTCAAATCTAAAACCAAAAGCTGTCCTAAGAAGCTTATGATGTCTATAAGCTAAAAATGACAAGCTAACTTAACAACTAACACTTAAAGATTACTAAATCTATGGTTAAAATCAGCAAGCTCAAAACTTAACTTCTAAAAACTCAAAATCAAGTTAAGCTAAAAAGCTCAATAAGCTATGACATAAGCTGAGCTTTTGGAAACTAGACAAACTACATATAAGCTACTGTTCTAATGCATAAAACCTAAACCTATAAGCTAGGAATCTAAGAATTAAAAGCTAAGTTCTATACCCACTGTTTTGGTCATTTTGAGATTTTTGATGACTTTTAGAAGCTAATGTACCTAGGAAATTAAGCTAGGAATTGTAAAACAAGATTAAAACTAGCTAATCCTATATGTGATCTAAAAGCTTATGGAATTTTAAAGCCTAAGTCCTACAAACAACTAGCTTAGATGAAGCTTAAAAGACAGCAGTAGTAACTAAAGTTACTACTGCTGATGCAATTGACCAAGGAGCACAAACTCAAATGTGCATGTTACCAAAGTGGTTTCCTGCACTAGACACACTCAATAAGTGTATCTAAGCACAAATCAAGCAAAAACAAAGCTCACAAAAGCTAGGCTCCAAAATTCTTCCTAGCTTAAACCTGAAAATCCTCCCCCAGTGCTGAAATAAGCATAATGCCCTTCAAATTGATTTTAAGCTTAAAATAATTATCAAATCCTTTTTAAAACCTTATAAAATATGATAATCAAACTGTCAAAAGAGAAAACACAAATTAACTTTGACTTTTGAAGGTAATACAATACTAATCCAAACACCCCTTAATATTGTTGACATATTTCAAAAGTTTTTAAAATGGAAATGCACTTAACTAAGCCTCAATACCAGATATCAACTAGCTTATAACAAGACTAATAAGCATAAATCTACAATCAATTTAAACTAGAATTAAGAATCTAAAGCTAAGCTACCTATTTTTGGCTTTTTAGTGATTTTTAAGACAAGTAATGAAAATTTAAGGGCTAAGCTACCTAAGCTAAAAACAGATGAACATTTATAACTAATAAGCACAAAGAGATGACAAAAAGCACAAATAAGCAACTAGTTTAAGCAATTAAGCAGCTACAAGCTCTAGCTTATCCATAAGGATAAGCTAGCAAAGTCCATAGAAGCCCTTCCATGATAGGCTTCTCTTCCAAAAGCTTATAAGTCCAATAATCCAAGGTAATTAGTCTGATTTTTTAGTTTAAGTAGATTAAGTGAACAAATAGCTTAATCACAAGCTTATAGACTTGTGATAGCTTATATTAGCTTATTAGGGTGGCTTGAGAAACAGTAGCTAACATTTGAGCTTATGAGAGCTTATGCGTTAAAACATATGATTAAAACTAAACTGTTGATTTCATTAACTTTCAAAAACAGATTACAAAGATTGAATAAAAGAAATTACAATTACTTTTTAAAGGAAAATTACATTTAATAAAAACTAAGCTCAATTCTACTATTACTCTAAAAACGGGAAAAAAAAGATATCATGTGTGTGTGAGTGTGGGACTATTTATAGCCTCTTGGTGAACCTTCTAGTCCTTCCTTGCTTCATACGCTCCCTTCCATCTCATCCGTACGATTTTCCAATCATTGGATCATAATAGTTGGCCGTTGGATCAAGTTTGTGTACACACGGATTGCCAGCTTGGCAATCCGTGATGTGACACTTGTGTGCTTTTTCTGAGTGTAGATTTAGTGTAAAATGACCCTTTCCTTGTGCTTTCCTCTCTTCCACCGTGTCATTCTTTGTTAAAAGAAGATCAAACTAAGCACAAATTAGCAGCTAGAACTTAAGTAAGCTCAATTAATAAGCAAATAGGCAAATCTAAGCTACTTAAGTAATTTTAAGCTAAAATTTAAAGCACAAGAAAGTAAATAGAAAACTTACAAATGGCTTCAGATTAACAAAAGCTTAAAGGCTCTTAGAGCTTGTCTACAGCTCTAGCTTATCCTTATGGATAAGCTAGTAAAAGTCCTCGGGATTCCTTCCATGATTGAATCCCCTTCCATAGGCTTATAATTCCAAATATAAAATGTATTAAGCTGATTTTATTTATTTAAGTAAGATTAAAACTGACTTAAGCTCTATCATAAGCTTAAAGACTTATGAGAGCTATTAAGAGCTTATGAGACAGTAGCTTAATATTTGAAGAAAAATAGGAGCTTTATGAAAGAAAACAAAAAGAGCTTATGATAAAGTAAAACTGAATTTCATTGATGAAAGCTTGATTACATTACTTAAAAGGAAATTACATAAGCTGAAAAATAAGCTAAAACTTAAAAAACTAACTAAAAGCTAAAATCTACATACGTGTGTGTGTGAGAAGTGGTCTTTATTTATAGCCTTTGTCTGAACCTTCTAGGCCTTGAAAACGGTTAGACCTCCTCCAAACCTTGACCCTTAGATCCTTTCAATCATTGTAGAGTTAATTTTGGCCATTGGATCATCTTGGGATCACACGGATTGACAAGCTGTCATTCCTTTGATGTGACGTCCTTGTGCTAGTTATGTGAGTACTTTCAGTGTAAAATGACCCTTTCCCTTGTGCTTTCAATCAACCACGTGTCATTCCTTGCTTTTCTTGACCAATAGGATGCCTTGAAGTGACGTTTTTGACCATGCCCTCTTGTTCTAGAACCCTTGAATTGTCTATTTCACCCTTCAATTTAGAATTGCCCTTTGTTTTACCCTGGGTGGTGAATTGGTAGGGATGAGTGAATAGTAACCCATCTTGGCGCCTTTTCTAACTGAAACGGGTAAATAAGATTTGAACTTTGGGGTAATGGCAAGTTTAGTCCCTCTATTTGTGAAGGTAAAAGTTTAGGTGTAAAGTAACTTTCAGAAATGACAAAAATGGTCCCTGTGGCACATTTGGTCCCTGGATTTTTATAAAAGGAAAATAGGCTTTAGGGTTTTGTGTCGGGTGAGGTTTTAAGGTAAGTTTAGGGCCCATTAAGCCTTAGGGACTATTTGTGTAACTTTTGGAACTTGGGGGACTTAAATGGAACTTTGGGGTCTTTGTCTTTGACTTTGACTTTTTGACCAGGGTTGACTGAGGGTTGACTTTTCTGACTTTGGCTTCCGGCTCTTGCACACTCTTCCGTTCTTGTATCCATGTTTGCCCGTTTTTGACGGTTTTCTTGTGATTTTTTTGTCTTATCCATACCTGCACACACAAAACACAAAAACAAGCATATCTTTGCCATTTTTAGTCTGTTTTTAGTCATTT
>BQNB010044567.1:32164-44812 GCA_026074375.1 Tanacetum coccineum
ACAATACAATCTTGCTTTTTGAAACTCCAGCTCACGAGCTTTTCACCTAAAAATTGTAAACCTCCTGAAGTGCTTTTGCAATCGTCTTTACATCCTGCATGGTCTGAATCTGAATATGCAATTAATTCAAATATGAATCCTTCGGATACCATAAGCCCATTTTATAGGACTGTCTTAGGTACCAAAATATCCTCTTAACCTCTTTGAGATGTTTGACCGTAGGACGTGCTTAATAACGAGCACAAATAAAGGTGGCAAAAACAATATCTGGTCTACTGGCTGTTATATACATGGGCCCTCCAATCATTCGATGATAAGTCATTTGATCAGTAGGTGTGCCTTGTAAATTAGCATCCAGTGTCTCAATGGCCATAGGTTTGCTCATGGAGACACAATCATCCATACCATGTTTCTTTAAAAGCTCAATTGCGTATTGTGACTGATGATTGAATATGCCATGGGGTGATTGATGAACTTGAAGTCCTAGAAAGAACTTTAGTTCCCCATCATAGACATCTCAAAGTTATTTTTCTTGAGATTTGTAAATCTTTTTAAAAAATCTGGATTTGTAGAACCAAAAATGATGTCGTCGACATATACTTGGACAAGTAATATGTCTCCCTCATGATGTCTTGTGAACAAAGTTGGGTCAACAATACCTTTAGTAAAGTGATGTTCAATTAGAAATGAAGATAGTTTGTCGTACCATGCTTGTAGAGCTTGTTTGAGACTGTATAGAGCTTTCTTTAACTTGTAACATGGTCGGGAAAGTCTGGGTCAAAAAATCCATTAGGTTGGCTAACATAACCTTCCTCCTTCAATGGCCTATTGAGAAATGCAGTTTTAACATCCATATGAAAGATAGTGAAGTTTTAATATGCAACATATGCAACAAACATCCTGACAGCTTCAAGACGAGCAACGGGAGCGAATGATTCCTTAAAATCAATGCCTTCTTCCTGCTTGTAACCCTTCGCAACAAGACGAGATTTGTTTTGAATAACAATTTTTTCTGCATCATTCTTATTCTTCCAGAGCCATTTGATAGCAATTATATTCTTTCCATCTGGTCTAGGAACTAGTTCCTATACGTCTAGTCTCTTGAATTGATGCAGCTCATCTTTCATAGATTCTATCCTGCTATGATCTGATATGGCTTCTTTGATGTTCTTTGGATCAAAGGTACTGACAGTTAATGCATACATACATAATTCAGAATCAGTTTGAGGTCTTTTTCGAGTCATCACAGGTTTGGATGGGTCACCAATTACTTGTTCCAAAGGATGAGCTTTTGTCTAAATATGTGTTGAGGGTTGTACTTGGTGGAACTCATGCATATTTGTTGGGTCTAGAGCTGTTGTTGATGACTCGGCTTCATCAAAGTTTGGAGCATCATATGGAGTTAATAACGTATTGCCATTAAATTTTGCAGAGTCTTCTTGATTTAATTCATCAGCCTGGTTCATTAAGATTGGAGAAGTTTGTTCTTCGGATGTAGATACAATGGGAGGAGCCTCTTGTTGTTCAATGATGATTGAAGATGTCAAAGGTGAGTCTTCATTATTGTGAACTTGTTGTGTAGCGGAATTGATGGACACCTCAGAAGATCTTTTCTCAAAGTATTCTTCGTACATTGGCCTGGACAAATTATATAAATCCTCTTTAGATGGAGTATTCATGGATTCTGCTAATGAAACATCATAAATGAATTGGTTTGGAATGGGTTCCTATACTGCTATGCTTAGAAGCCATAACTGTAAGCTTGTCAAACTTAACATGGATGGTTTCTATAATCTTTTTGGTTCGTCGATTATATATTCAAAACCCTCTGGATGTTTCTGAATACCTAATAAAGATTCCAATGTCCTCTTTAGGTTTCATCTTTCCAAGGTCTTCTCGATCATTTGTTGGATAACAAAGTGAACCAAATACATGAAAGTACTCCACATTCAGTTTTCTGCCGTGAAGGAGTTCATATGGAGTCTTGTTGTACCTTGGATGAATTATTGACCAATTTTGAGTGAAGCAAGCGGTGGAAATTGCCTCGGCCCAAAGAAATTCTGGTAATCGTAAAAAGATAAGCATTGTGCGTGCAGCCTCGACAAGAGTACGATTGCGTCTTTCAACAACAACATTTTGTTGAGGCGTCCGAGCAATTGAAAATTGTTGCATACTGCCTAACTTTTCATAATGAGCCTTAAGAGTTGCGTTTTTGAATTCAATGTCGTTGTCAGTTCGAATTTTGTGAATTTTGGAATTGTAATTTAACTGAACTTGAGCAATAAACTTCTTTATTATCTCTAGAGTCTCATCTTTTGTGTGAATTATACGCATGTGAATCGATAATAATCATCAACGATCACTAGAATATACTTATTTCCGTTGATGGTTGCTACCCTCATTGGCCCACATAAGTCCATATGTAGCAATTCCAAATTGGAATGAGTGCTTGGAACCAATTTAGGTGGATGAGAAGATTTCTTTCTCTTTCCCCACTCGCAAGCAAAACATAGATGATCTTTACCGTATTTGAATTTCAGAAGACCAACAACCAGATCATGTTTGGTAAGATCGTTAATGGTACCGAAGTTTAGATGTGAGAGTCTGCAGTGCCATAACCATGACTTTGTTGAAGTGGCTTTGGAGAGAAGACAAACAGGTGAAGAAGCAGCCATATCTGAAATGGAGCTAGTATACAAATTGGATTCACGAGCTCCTGTAAGCAAATCATCTCATTCTAGATTTCGCACATAGCATGTGTTGGAACGAAAAATAACGTCTAAATCACCATCAAAGAATTGTCCTACACTGAAAAGGTTGTGTCCTAGGCCTTCAACATAATATACATGACAAACAATGATATTGCCTTGTACATAATCGCCATAGCCTGTGATTGCTGCAAAGTGATCGTTTCCAAAGCGGATTGTGCCCATGAATTTCTCAACGAAATTTTTCAGCAGTGAACGATCACCAAGCATATGCTTTGAACAACCACTATTAAAAATCCACAGAACGATTTGAACTACCTGCAACACATGAAGAAACCACATATTGACAAGTGGTCGTTTTGGCTACCCATATTTTTAACGGGAACCAATGTATTAACAGTGTTTCTACTATTAACAACATTTGGAGTCATGTTTATAGGTGACCAAACAACATTTGGTTGTAATTCGTACAACTTTTGCCACATTCGACTAGTTCTTATTTTGTTCTTCATGTATTTGGTAAGTGAACTTTCTTGCAAAATCACTAAAATTGACTTAAAAGCACTAGAGATCTTATTTTTGGCACTTAAGGGAGTAACTGCAACAATCTTAGTTTTGGAAACTACGGGAGTAGTATTTAAGGACTTAGATTGTGTAGTCGTAACAGAAAAACTAGTCTTTGAAACTACCGAAGTAGTATCTTCAAACGTAGATTTTGTTGTTCTAGGAGCAGTGAATAAAGCTCTTCCAACTTTCAAATGCACATTCAATTTATAATTCGCAAGACGTTATCATGACACGGGATAAGCACATTCTTAGCATAAGAAACACACAATACATCCTTCGCTTTAAGAGCGTTTTTAACATCAACATCAATTACAATCTTTTTGTTTGAAACAACATTCTTAGATGCAACATATGTCTTTTTATTTGTCCTAACAGAAACTTCTACTTTCTCTGATGATTTCTTAGTGGTGGATAAGACACTATTCTTGAATGGTGAATTTCTATTCGATGGTCTTCTAACACTGGAAGCAGCTTTCAGTCTTGTAGAAGGTAAAACACTTTTAGCTTTGTTTGTATTTATTTCCTGTTTATTTGAAATCTTGACTTTGTACATTTCAGGTGCTATGACATTTTTGTTTGTTTTAACATCTTTCTTTTTGTTAGGTGAAGTCTCTAAAGTGACTGTTTTTGACAAAACATGTTTCTTTTCTGTTTTAAGAGCAACAATTTTATTTTAAAAATGTTGTTTATTTAGTGGTGTAACACAAAGAAGTTTATTAGTAACATTAGCTTTGTCAAACTTAGTATTCATAGACTTACCTTTTTTAACATTTTTCAGTTTAGCTTTTAACTCTGATATTGTTATCAAAAGATCTTGATTCTGTGCACGTACTTTTGCATATGCATAGGTCATTTGATTAACATGATCAATCAATTCATTGATTTCCCCTTAAGTTTGAGTTCGTTTCTTTTTTATTGAATCGAAAAGTTTTTGATATTCTGATTTCACATTTTCTCGTTCGTTTATCAAAGATTGTATTTGAAATTCCAAAGACACATTCTCACTCTCAAGCTTTTCCATCTTTGATATCCAAGAGGTTTCACATACGTTTTTCATAGATGATTCATATTTTTGTCTTTCTTTTTCATGTTGTAATTGTAATTCAAAATCAAGGCTTTGTGTTTGACATCTTTGAACATCGTTTTTAAGAATGTTTATTCGTTTTTTGCATTCCCTCTTGGATTTCAATGGAGTCCCTTTGAATTTTCTCAATTTCATCTTGCAGATTATTGTTTACACATTTATGACTCAACAACACAAAACATTCGATTTCCTGCTTGATTTTTGCTTCCAATAGTTGATCATTCAAAAGCTCATTTTGTTTCCATGTTGCACTAAATGCACTATCTGTTGAGTCAAAAACATCTTTCATTACTTTTATGTCTTCTGAAAATCGTTTTTGAAAGATTTCAAAAATGCAATTCATGAAGAATTGGTTTAACCTCTTTTGACACAAAATTATTAGTTACCGTTTTTCTTCTATAGTTGTATACAATTAAAAAAAAAAACTGCTTTCACGGTTTAGAAAATTTTTTGCTATCAAAGGAAACAATGTTGTAAATTTATTTTCCATTTTTTCCAAGTACAATTTCATTGGGTTTGGACTGGGCATTGAAGCCATAAAAGGTTTTGTCTCAGAAGGTGAAGCCAGTGTTTTTGAATTTGAAGTATTTTAAGAGGGTATAGAAGTAGATGAAAAATATTTTTGTTCAGCATACAGTTCTTTTTGTGGAACAAAGTCCTCGTAAAGAGCATTTAATTTTTTGTAATCAACTGCACAAACATTTTGTTTTTTCTCAATAGCAATTGGATCCTTTAATTTGTTTTCCATTTTCTTTTGACTCTTGGTTGCATCATCAAGTATGTCCTCAGTGTCTCTAACATTCACCATGAATTATCCGTATCACGAAAGCAAGAAGCATCAAATAGTTTGGGATTTTGAGAAATTTGCTTTCTTAGAGTGTATAAGATTTCGTACCCTAAACCATGTTTGACATGTGTGGAACATAAAATGACCTTGGTTTTTGGTCCAAGCATGAACATTCCTTGTAACGATCGACCAATTTTTAACACCACATTTTCATTTTCTTTAGCTTTTGCTTCAAGGTCTAGAACTGTGTCATGATATTTATCTTCATTTTCACTCATCTTTCGTTTCAAAATTGTTCGTGTCTTTTGAAGTTCCACAATTTGACTTTTTAATTCAACAACAGACAACTGTAAATTGTCTCGTTTTTGTTCTAGATCTCGAATAATGTCTTGTTCACGAATAAATTGAGTTTGTAAATCATTTTCTAATCGCCTTGCTTTATTGTCAGCCTCAATAAATTCGTTAAAAAAGGTAGTGTTATTTCCTTCAGTCATCTTAAAAACCCGAACCTTTTCCTTATACAACTTAAGTTGTTGAGTTAAAACTTTGTTTTGTTGTTTTACTTTGTTAGCATTTATTTATTGTTTCTCAGCTTCCTTATAAGCATTTAGAGCTAACTGTTCTAATGCATATGATGCTTGAACATTGTTATCGTGTTCAACACTGCCACTATTAACATCTACATTTGGTTCATCAAATATACTATTGCTATCAATTTGATCATCACCAATTGTATTGATAATAATTTTAGGTTGCTTCGGATACTTTTGCTCTTGATTATCTTTAGCAAATAATGGGTTCACATAACTGGTGGATGGTGTTTGTACCTCACTGAGAAATGCAGAATCATAGCTTGGCCCTGCATCAGAATCGATGTTTGCTGGTTGAATTATGACCATCAAGCATATATTTACACTTAATTCCTCATTTTCCTCCATTCGAGTAGCATCTGCAACAAGAAAGTCGTTCATCAGTAAGAGTTACTCCTGCTTCATCTTGTTTTGCTAGCAACATCTGTTCCATGAAGTACTTTGAATCTTGAACTCTTGGCTTTGGACAATTACGAGCATAACGACCTTTCTCACTGCAATTGTAGCATTAAACATTTGCAGCAGATCCTGAAGATGTAGTTCGAAGAGTTCGCTATATGTTCCCAGCATCATTCTGAACATTGTTGCCCTCAATGATTTCCTCTTGAACATATGAATGTCTTGTATTTCTGCCATCATTACCAGAATTACTTCTTTGAATGTTTACTCTGTCAGCTTGAACAATTGCTTGGTTTATGGTGTTGGAAGAAGTACGAAGGCGATTATTTGTTGGATTAGAGAAACGTTGAGTTATTGCGCGAGCAAGTAAAATCATTGCAGAAGTAAGTGGATCTTCATAATTGTTTTGTAATGCATCCCCTTGATAATCATCATCATAATCAACTACTGAAAAAGGATGTGTGGCATAGTAAGGTGATGTAGTTCTGGAAGAGGAACCCGTATGTGCCACCAACGCAAGTGGATCATGAGATTTTTCCAACTTCTTTGCTCTAGATGCGTTTACCAGTTTCTTAAATTGTTGAAGATAGTCAAACAAAGCATCATAAGTATATTCTGTTAATCTTTTTGCAAGACGAACTTGAGTGACATACTTCAGCCATTCAGGTTGTAAACAATTTAGGAACTTTGTGTTGACAGTGACCAAGGGAAATGTGATGCCATTTCGTTCTAGATCATTCATTAGCTGAGCAAAACGATGGTAGATTGACACAAGTGCTTCTCCTGGTTCAACAACAAATTGATCAAACTCATTACTGAATCGTGTTTCCCTGTCAACTTTGTTTTTTACAGTTCCTCGCATTAATCGTTCAACTCTTTCCCATGTGGCTTTTGCAGTTGTACAAGCATCCACTGAATTATATATCTCATTTAGAATAGAGGTTAAAATCAAATTCATCGCCTCAATCTCAGCTTCATAGTGTTTCAAATCATCTCTTGTTAAAACATCTTATGTTTGCATCATTGGTGTTTGGAACTCAGGAAGAGTGTAGTTTTTGAACTCATATGGACCTTCATCAATTGCCTTGTTAAGTCACTTTCTATTTTCTCTCTTTCAATTGAGGTACCTCCTAAAACGACTTGCCCATGGTATATAACTGCCTCTTTCAAGCATCGGAGGTCTAGTCTCAGAACCGACATCAACCAGAGATTGTTGATGTGTAGTAGCAGTTGACAATCTTGTGGGACACAAAGATTGGCTCATATGTAGACGAAAAAGAGTTCTATTTGTGATTTATCAGAAACTTCACAACTTGTCGAGTTTGACACCTTGTCGAATTTAACAAATTCAATGATACATGTGACACAAATTCGATGATGAATTTCAGAAATGATCAACTTGTTATAGAATACCCAAAATTCGATAACACTGTTGTCGAAAATGCCCAAAATTAGAATCTCGGACACAGTGTTTCTCAGACAACACTTTTCTCGGTCAGATAAATTTCGGAACTTTTCTCGAACAAAACTAAACTCGGACTACTCAGAAACAATTTTCGATATCTAACTAATTTTCGATAATCATACTTTTTTGAAAAACTTTTCAAACAAAAATTGACATATCAATCACGATAAAACCGTAATGATGTCAAATTTAATGAAACTTGATCCGTTTAAAGTGTTTTCGAAAAAGGTTATAACAAATTCGATAAAATCAAAAATGTGGTTTTTGCACTTTAGAATTCGAAAAAATGGTCACAATTTCGATAAAACCGAAATAAGTGAGCACTTTTCGATTCACAAACCCGTATTTTGGTGTCACTAACCTTTTTCTTGTTAAACACAATTCCAATAAAACTGAAATTGTGTCAAGTGTGTTTTTGTGGTATCGAATTTAGTTTTTCTCACACAATTTTTGATAAAACCGAAAAATTGTGTATCTATTACAACTTTCAGACTTAATTCTAAAAATGAGACTTGTTCCTAATACATAATTTTCGATAACACCGAAAATTTGTGTAACTTCTAAAACTCGGTAACAACTTCTGAATTTGAGAAAAACACCTAGTATACAAGTTTTTGATAAGACCGATAAACCTCGTATAACTATTACAACTCGATCTAACAACAAAAAGACTTTCGAAAATGACTAAACTTCGATAATACTCTTCGTATCAACCAATAACCACGTTGAAATTGTAGACTACGCAAGAAATGATACCGAAAATGTCAAATCAATCAAAATGATCACGTATTATCCATAATTGCTGTCGAAAACGAGTATAATCGTGTAATAGAATGTCAAAAATGCTCAATAATATCAAATATCCACTCGAAAGCACCGAATTCCGCCGAATTTCATCTTCGTCAATCTCGATCACATAACTAATCATGAAATAGATCACTCTCAATCTCTAATGGCGTATGATACCACTTGTTAGGTCACGTTTTATCTTGAATCACACGATGTAGAAAGGTTTCATATAGAGAGAATTAAGAGAGGAAGGCAAGACTTTCACAATTTTTTAAATTTTATAAAGAAAAGAGAAATGGGAGAGAAAGTAAGAGTTACAAGCCTTAACCCCCTAATGTTGATTAGAGGGGTATTTATAGGAGAGGGGAAGATTAGCTTCCCTTCCTTTATTTTCCTTATTTTGCAATATAGTCCATATTCTTTGGATAATATGCTATTTTTCACTTTAAGCATATTTCTCCTTAATACAAACTACTTTCTACTTCTAAAATAAAGTAAAAACATTAATAATAATTAAAAACACCTAAAGTATCATAATCGACACTTTTATGATCCTAACAAAGAGTAGTCAACCATTTTTTGAATTGCTTCAAGTCCACGAGCATGTATCATCTTAGGGGTTATCAACCCCTCAGACTCTAACATCTAGCCTTTCATGAGATAATATTCAGGTGGGATTGAAATGATGGGTAAAGAAAAAAAGGAAAAAAGTTGCTTTTTTATTTCATGTTCTCGAGTTGAAATAAAATGAAAGAAAAAGAAATAATGTTGTGTTTTCGAGTTGTGAAGAAAAGAAAGGAAAATATACATAATTACATTTATGCCGTTTTAAACATGTTCATTTATAACAAGAGTCAAATATGAGTAAATACTAAGGGTTACATTGGTCATTATATACTCAATAGTTTGGGTGTACTTTTGTTTCTGTTCAAATCCGCCCGTATATGAGCAGAATATTTTGGAAGAAAAAATGTAATTAAGAAATTTTTTGTTGGAAGTTATAAAGCCCCAGAAAAAGGTAAGATAAACAATAGTCAAACAATATATTAATGAATAGTTAACATGGTTATCACATGGTACTCTTGTTATCACTGTCCAAATTAAACTATTCGACCTTATTGCATGGGTATCACGAATATCTACTTAGGACAAGACCAAATATATGTTATAGAATTAGTCACAAATCAATAACCTTTGCGCATCCAAGTGTTTAAGTTTTATGTATATGTCCCATGCAAATGTTATGTCTCTATTTATAGTAGAGATCTGATATGTAAGAAATCACATATCCTTTTTATACCTAAAATGGCCATAAAATGATCAAATTGTGCAAATTATGCTTGTATATTACTTGTTTTGTCATTTGTGATGTGTAGGTACGGATATTGCAAAAATCACAAGAAAACGGTCAAAACCGGACAAACACGAACACGGGAACGGATAGAGTGTACAAGAGCCGGGAGTTTATAGCAAAAGTCAACAAAGTCAACTCTTGGTCAACCACAAAATGACAAAACCCTCAAAATACCAAATGATCCCTTAATGTTAAAACAATTTCACCATAAGTCCCTAAACTCATAACACCGTTAGTCCCTAAAAGCCTTAGGACTAATGGTCGTTATCTCTTAAAATCTATAAATCTTTCACAACTTAACTAAGCCACTTAAGGACTAACGGTCATTAAATCTCTTATATTAAACCTTTCACCACTTAACTGAGCCCAAATAACATCCCCTGGCCCGATCTTGGAATTACTGTTCACCATCTCCCCCAATTCACCTCTGAGTCAAAATTAAAGGGTAATTCCACTCCCTTTCATCCGTTCAACGTGGCAATAAAGATTCCAAATACCAAGTTCCATATCATCAAATGAAACGTCATCAAAGGCTCTTATTGGTCAAGACTCTGACAAAGAATGACACGCGGGGCTAAAAACAAACACACCTTGATGGGAAATTTACACTAAAAACAAGCCAAAAGAAGCACAAGGCCTCTGACACAAGGAATGCCACGCTGGCAATCCGTGTGCTCACAATCTCATCCAAGGGTCACAATTAAGTATCCAATGATTGAAAGGATTCAAGGGCAGAGATCAAATCAGAGGGGAGCGTCTTTGAGGACCTAGAAGCATCCATCTCCTCCTATAAATACAAGCCTTGCTCACTCACATCAGTATCGAGAGGAGTAGTAGTTTTTAGTAGCTTTTTATGTAGCTTTTAATTCAGCTTATGTAATTTTCATTTTAATGTAATTTCAATTCTGTTTTTAGTCTATGTAACTTCAATTTCAAGTATTGTACTCAGTTTTTTTATCAATGAAATCTTAGTTTATTTTGCAAAATCTGTTTTCACTATTTGTGCTCTTATATTTCAAAAGCTCTTATAAACTGTTTCATAAGCTCATACTACTCTTAAGCTACTAAAAGCTCATCAAATACTTGAATTCTAAATGGAATTGGATGGCTGCTTATAGAATTCAAGTAGGTATTAGTGCTTGAGGGTCAAGCTTTAGGATTAGACTAGGCATTGGAATTAAGCTTAAGCTATAAGCTTAAGCTGTTTGTATAAGCTCTATTAAGAGCACTCACCTCTGTTTAGCTGAGGTATAAGGTACCATCTTCTTTTCCTTTGTTATTTCTTATCTGTCTTTTCATAATCATAGTTATAAACTGCATACTTAGCTTAATCTGTTTGTAGTAGCTTATTTTTGTTAAATCTAGCTTATCTCTGCTTATTTTAGTTGTTATATGTTAGTTATATCATTTGTTAGCATAATTCATAGTTG
The DNA here is from genome assembly GCA_026074375.1 of Tanacetum coccineum. NCBI lineage: Eukaryota > Viridiplantae > Streptophyta > Magnoliopsida > Asterales > Asteraceae > Tanacetum > Tanacetum coccineum. The sequence goes on from BQNB010044567.1 coordinate 43,338, forward strand.
CTTATCATTTTTCTATAAATCTGTCATAAAATCCAAAAATATTAGCATAGTATAGTAGCTTATAATTCTGGCTTATTTGATTGCTTAAATCTGTTCATTAGGTTGGTTAAAAGCTTTCTGATATCTGGTATTTGAATTTTGTTCATTGATTCTCAGTTTTATAAGCTGAAATATGGATTTGAAAATTTTAAGGGAGTGTTTGGGTCAAGCAGTACTAACTCAAGTTAGTACTGCTTGAGTCCTTTTGGTCTTTTGGATTCACTTCACATCTCATATGCAAGTTTATAAGATTAAGATTTTATTGTTTTAAAGGTTCAAAACAAGTTTTCATAAGATTGCTAGTTGTTTAAATAAATCTGTCAGCATAAGTTCAAATTCTAGTTCATTTTAAGCTCAAGTAGGATTTAGCTGAGTTAGTTTCTCATTTCACATTTAGTTTGTTGTCTTAAATGTATAGAAAACAAGTTTTTAGTCTGCCTTTATTGAACTTAAGTTTTGTCCACTTTGCTTGCAAACTGCATCAACAGTAATAACAGACAAACAGCCACTTTTAAGCTCATTTATCAGAGGGTAATAATAGATTTTAGAATTTGATTTTAAGAGCACAAGTAGATTATAGGGTAGTGTACATCTTTTTGAATTTGCTTTTTAAAAATAAGCTGGTCTAGTTATCTGTTTTTAAGCTTTAAATTAGCATTTTGTCTTTTGAAATACTAAAAACATACTCAGTACATACTGAGTATATAAACAGTTTTCAGCTAGCTTTTTCTTAGATCAGTTGATTTTCAAAATAGATTTTAAAAGTTGTTTCTGATAGCCTTTAGGTCATAGTTTAAGCTGGTATAAGCTAGGTTTTCATAAGGTTCCATTAGCTTATTAAAAATTAAGCTCAAAGTTGCCCTTAAGGCCTGTTTGGTATGCAGTTTAGTATAAGTGCTTATTTGATTTTGCAGCTTATGGCTTATCCATTTTACTTGTTTTTAGCTCAAATTAGCTTATTAGGTTAGACTTAGGGTAGTGATAGCTTATTAGTTATAAGTTTAGCTTATTTCAGTTTTTAGCTAGCATAAATATAGTTAAAAGCAAAAATTTTCTTATAAGTGTTGTCTGTTAGCTATTAAGCTCTTTTCCAGCTTATTTTCTAGTTTTAAAAAAAAGTTGTTTTCACAAAAGTTATTAGTTTTTAGCTTATTTGCAACTTTGTTTTTGAAAGTTTTGAAAATAAAAAAAATAGCAAAAAGCAAGAGGCAGGATTCGAACCTGTGTCCTCTTGCTTCACACACACACGCCTCACAAACACACACACTATCCATCGTGCCCTTGGGTCTTTTTCAAACACTTTTTCCTACATTTATTTCTTAAGCCCATTTTCATTTCTTATTTTTAATAAAAAGTCGTAGCTTTGCATTAGCTTTTTAGGGCTTATCGTTTTAGCTTATTTTCATTTATCATTTTTATAAAATCCAGCACTACTT
>BQNB010044568.1:0-26477 GCA_026074375.1 Tanacetum coccineum
ATGTATAATATGCAACCTATCAAGAAAAAGTGAGTTGACTGCTTTACTATTAAAAGAACAACATATTTGTAACATTTTAAAACTAACTGATGTCTATGCAGATTCACAACATTGATCAGGATATACAACAGGCAGAGCATGAATATGATGAGAGTCGTGTAGTAGTTGAGCTCAGGTACTTAAACTTCTGAAAAGAAGAAAATGGAGTTGAATATATGAACTAATTGGTCAAAGCACAACTATATACCAAGGCTTTTGGAGCTGCAAGAATCACTTCTATTCATTCATAAAAAAATTATGTGAGGTTTAAATTATGATGTAAACTTGACAAAAGTAACATGCCCCTCTTTCATAACTTCAATACAATTGATGTAAACTTGAAACTATAAGAATAAAAATAAAATTTATACAACACACCAAGCCCGGTGCAACGCACGAGTGTGGTCAGGCCTCGTTGGTTTTAAACTAAAGTTGAGTTGTCAGTGTCACTACGTATAAGAAACATTTACTAGTGGTATCCAAATGAGAATGTTCTCCAATCATTTTTTGTAGGTTCAGATATGATATAATCATGAGATGTCTAGTGTGAGATTTATTTCACTTTATATATATTTTGAAATTACATAAAGGTGGAAGACAAACGTACAATAAGATGTGTCGTTAGCTTTTATTGGATTGAAAAATTGATTATTTTGAAAACAACATTTGTGAATATAGGTGTCGTAACATTACTATGCATAACTCGTGGGACTCTGTTCAAAAAGTTCCACCGCCTTAGATGCATAACTCAAACACAAAATCAACTGTTAGATTCTTGGGACTCTCTTGACTGTGATGTGATAGGATATGGGCAGTTCGGGCATCAAGTAAGTAGGGGGCATCAAATTCTTTGAGGTGATGTGTTATCTCACTACAACATTTGACGTCTTCCCCATCGACAGAAAGCCGGTTTTACTGGTGACATGACGTCAGGGAAACTTTTCCCCGACGTCATAACGTTGGGCATTCGACGTCGTGGAAGCTGCGTCGGTATAGTAAACCCCGAAAGCTTTCCCCGGCGTCCACGAAGGGCCCACGCGTATTTCAGTCAAGCGATACTAAAAGTTTGAAACTTTTCCCCGACGACATGTCCTCGGGGAAAAGGTTTCACAGGTGAACCAAAGTTAGCGTTATTAACTTATTAATTAATTAATTAATATCTTGTAACGGTGGTCAAATAAAATCAAATGGGGAAACCTTCCCCGATGACATGTCACTGGGAAAAGGTTTAGGGAGGTCAAACATAGTCAAACTAGGGAATACTTTCCCCCACGGCATGTCATCGACGCCCGGTAAAACAGCTGCTGCACAACAGCCTGCACAGCAACAGTTTTTCAGATTTTTTCCGGAAAAAATCTACCAAAACATGAACCTATACACAACCACAAAACATGTTAAAAACGACAAAAATACTTGTATAACGGCTAAAATACTTGTATATATATACGTTAAACACGACCAAAACCCGTCTAAAACATTTCAAATGCTACAAAACGGGTGTTCTATACAAATCTAGCTGCCAATCTACAAAACTTGCAATATCCGCAAGATACAAGTCGCCAAAAGTTTATACAACATGTTCAAAATGTACAATAACCATATACGGGTCGCTAAAATATATTTTAAGACACAAAATGACCCATACGTACCCATATATACTAATGACCCTCATCATCATCCCCGCAGACGTCCTCATCCCTGCTGACGTCTTCATCCCAGCCCTCGTGATCATTCGCACCCCTGCCACTCCCACTCTCGCCCTAAGCCGCGATGCCCAAGCCTATCTTGCTTTGGGAACCAAGCTGGCTAAGTAACTAAGACATTTGGGTGTCACTCATGAAGACGCTTTTTAGCAAATCGATTTCCCGCTTTTGAGCCTTAGCATGATGGTCTCTCTCGGTAAGCATATCATCAATCTCATCTTGGGAGTACGTACCTCGAGGATGAGAGCCAACTATCAGGGTCTTGCACCGCCCGACAACTTGCCTACCCCTCCCGGGAATGTAACCCCGTTGCTTGCCCTTTATGACCATGGCAAGTATCTGCTCCTAGGTGTAGAGCACCCCGGTGGGCGTATTGGCTCCCAGATCCCTTAACTTGATCATTTGTTCCTATGTAGTGACAAAAAACGAGAAAATAAATGAATTTGTCAGGTTAGTACATTATGTTCAACAAATCATTAAAGTGTGTGTTTTGAAAAAAAATACTTACATATTGAAGTCGGGCATCCTCTTGCGCCCATACGCCTTCATGAGTGTATAGGTCGTAGAAGCTGGATATGAGGGAAGGGTACTCATGGTTCTCGTCGGTTTGCATCTGTACATACACATGCGTATAATATGAAACAAATTTAAAAAGGAAAATCGCAACAAACCATGTATATAATGAACTACATATATGTAACTCAGTTATACGCATTTATATCCTAAATGAGACAAAGCATTCAAAAAGCAGTCCCAAATAAGGGACTTTTCAAAATTTAGACGGGTTTTCTATATGATGATTAACTCCGACATAGTATTTTGTAATTTGGTCAAGCTATTTGTCAAAACGAGTAAGTGTTTACCGAGGACATGTCCTCGGGAAAACGCTGGACCTCCAAAAAATTTGACATAGTATTTTGGTCAAGCTTTTGGTCAAAACGACTAAGTATTTCCCGAGGACATGTCCTCGGGAAAATGTTGGTGGGAAAACTCACCGCCAAAAAATTCGACATAGTATTTTGGTCAAGCTTTTAGTCAAAACGACTAAGTGTTTCCCGAAATGTTAGTGGGAAAACTCACCGCCAAAAAATTTAACATAGTATTTTGGTTAAGCTTTTAGTCAAAACGACTAAGTGTTTCCCGATGACATGTCCTTGGGGAAACATCACACACCCTTATCATAAAAGTAGATATTATCTTCATAACTGGCAACACATCACACACTCTCACAACCACCAACACATAACACACACTCTTATCATCACAACTTAACCACCAACATACACAGACACACTGTTATTATGAAGATGGTTCCACATGAATCTTTTGTGTGTCGTTGTGGAAAAGGAAATGTAGTTTTGCGAGAATCGTATCAACCTCACACCCGTGGTCAACTATACTATGCATGTCCTTTATCAAAGGTGAACAATTACATGTTTTTTATTTGTGTAATATATAAATAATTTGGTTAGTTGTTAAAAATTATTTTCTTTACTCTTTAACAGCCTCGGAAAAACGATTTTAGATGTAAAAAAAAATTTATGAAAAGAGGAGCGACTTCGTCTACTGGCCGCTTCTCTTGGAGCATCAACGACTCCAAGTTATTCTCTAGGACCTTCAACACCTCCAAGTGATTCTCTAGGACCTTCTATAAATGCAGAGTGCTCAAACTGCAAGCTTTTGATTTTAAAGATAAAGGTACTTAAGGCAACATTAGAAATATATATGCATCCCGAAAACCACACATTTGATTCAACTGCACTACTTCACGAGCTTTATAATGACATGGAAAAATTTGGTTTGGAGTAGTTTATCATTTACCCATATCAACTTAGCATTTCGAATGTAATTTGTATGCTTCAATGTTTAAACTTTTATCGATTTGTAATGTAATTCATACGCTTTAGTGTTTAAACTTTTATTGATTTGTAATCTAATTCTTATGCTTTAATGTTTGAAAGTTTATCTTTTTTTAATGTAATTCATATGTTTTACTTCTTTGTTGGTTTAAGTCCGTGCGGTTTCCAAAGCGTAACAAAACTTAATAGCAGTTTCGAAAGCTTCCGAACCACCTAGAAATTTCGGAAATGACATGTGGTTTTATGGTTTAACACCGTTTAGTTTGATGATATAACCTTTATTTTGGTTATTTTATCCTAGCATAACTATATGGTTTAACACCACCGAGATACAGTGACGGGTAATTACGCTAATCAAAAGCAAAACAAGGTCAACATTTTGGTCAAACTTTTTCTCGAGGACACGTCGTCGGGGAAACAATATGACACGTCATCACCAACCGTCATTACTGCTAATCACGTTATTAAAAAGGCCAAATCTGGTCAAAGTTTTCCCCGACGGGGAAAACTTTTGATCATGGGCAGGAAAATAAGTACATAATTGTTTATTATTTATTGTTTTACATCGATATGATCAAATAAGTACATATTTTATGTATCATTTATCCCATGATTATTGATTATTTATTATGCTTTTGTATAAGAAATGGTACTTAATTGTTTATTATTTCGTATCATAGGTAAAAATGAACCAAATGGTGAAAATGCACGGAGAGTGACAAGAATTGAAGTAAAATATCAGAAAGTGAAGATTTGGACGTTGTTGCAATGTTTTGGTCATAACTTCTTCATTCGAGCTCCGTTTTAGGTGATTCAAAAGGTCACGAAAAGAAGAAAAAGACATCTTCACATTTATGTCACAAGCTCAATGAAATTCTGATGTTGTATTGTGCATTTATTGGCTGAAAAGAGCAGCTCGTGATTTGGGGTTTTGTTTGGGCTGGTTTTGGCAAAAAGCCCAATTCAACTTATACACTTTGTAATTTAAAAAATGCGCAATGCTACTATGGTTGGACACTTGGACTACTGATTAGACGAGCAAAGCAAAATGATAAGGGCCTTGTTGGGCTGTTTTTGAGGTGGACGACAAGAAGAAAAAATAGGGTGTTCATCCAGGGAGCAATTCATAGAGAAAAAGTTGGCAGCCGACAAAAAGAATTGAGGAATTGGTAGACGACAGAAAAACAAGGAAGGCAGACTATTGATATATGACATCAATTCACAGCCGACACATAACAGAAAAAGGAGATTCGTTTGATAAAAAAAAGTGACGATAGGTTTATTTATTTTTCGTTTACTTTTGATTTAGTCTTGTGTGAACACGACATCGTATCTACTATTTAACTCGGTTTTGAACTTTTATTATTTTAATATCATGTTGAACCTTTGTTAATTCTTGCTATGTTTGTTCTTTTTATTATGCTCGACTAAGTTTATAGTATTTGCTTAGATTAGATGAACCTCAGATAATGGATAACATGTTTTGGTGATTTGATTACTACTTATATTATGATTATTATTGTTTGTTATCGTGTATATTGTATGCATATTATGATGACAATTCGTATGTGAATGATATTTATTCTTAATCATTTGAGCAATTAGATAATTAAGGCTTGAGACTAGACATGGTAATAGGGTTTGAAACATTAATTTATCTAAATTAAACATGTGTGCATGATTGCAAGTAGTGACAATTATTGTTACCATTATATGTTTTTCACCCTAAAACATATTACATTAAATCTCATTAATCAGTTGAATAGGATAATGCATGACTTGAGGTGGTTGTCGTGAAGACATTCGGATTAGCTTTCCAATAGTTGTAGGTTTAAACAAGTCAACGGATGAGTCTTTTCTACATTAGAAATCACCATATAATAGTCTTTTCTACATTAGAAATCACCATATAATATAATCTTATCTTTTGTTTAATCAAATCGTTATCCAAAGTCTAGAGGGAATCGAGTCTAAGCGAATACATTTTTCATCAATTGTTTGCAACTCCATTTCTTTTGTTGCTTTTATTTGTTATTTAGTTTTTAAATCTATTTTCATGCAGCTTATACTTTGTCTTATAAGCAAAACAACTTCCACCTTTTTAGTTTTAATTGTTAATTAGTCTAACTAGCATTCAAGATCCATAATTCAAAACAATCATATCGTCTTGGGATACGACTCTCGGTTCTTACCATTGTTATACTAGCATACGATAGGGTGCATTTGCCTAGTGTGTATTAGTTTCAACTTCAGAGTAAAAATATATATTAAAATTATATAACTCGAAAAATACACATCAAGTTTTTGGCGTCGCTTCCGGGGAGGGGGTATTCATTTTGAGTTATAGATTAAGTTGTTTGTTGATCGATCCTTTCTTTAGAGTTTATTCCTTAGAAAGTTGTTTTTATTCTCCTTTCATCGTATTAAGTGTTTTCTGTGTAACTATCTTTTTCATTTTCGCTTGTTTCTCGTCATTCTTGCACATCTGTGTAGTGTATGACTAGAAAAAATCCCTTATGAAATCGTATCACCACTTTCCAATTCCGAACGAGCCTTTCGCACACTTGGTAAGAAAGAGCAAGTAGTTGAATCCGTAGGAACCTCTTAAAATATTTTTGTATTCGAGTTTTTGTTAGAATCTGGATTTCAAACAAAAGAGGAAGAAGAGATGGGAGACGATAACCGCACGATGGCCGATTTGGCCAAAAGTACTCGAACGGGAGTGAGTTTCCGCAATCACTCGTCTCGCACTCACGGTCGACAACTTCGAAATTAAGGGTCAATTCTTGCACATGATCCTTAATCAATGCCAATTCACTGGCGCTTTAGGAGAAGACGTGAACGATCACATCGACACATTCTTGGGAATTTGTAAACTTTTTAAAATCAAGGATGTCGATGGAGACACAATTAAGCTTCGCGTATTCCCATTTACTCTCACGGGCACTGCTAAAGAATGGATCAAGTCAAATGCACCAGGTTCCATCACTACTTAGGACCAAATGCAAGAGCGATTATTAGCCCGATTTTTTCCACCCGCTTTATCTGAAAAGCTGCTTAGTGAAATCACTAATTTTGTTTAAATGTCGGGTGAAACACTCTATGAGACTTGGGAATGACTGAAGAAGTATCTTCATCAATTTCCTCAACATGGTCTTAGTAAGCATAAGATCGTGCAAACTTTCTATAAAGGTATCGATAAACCTACATGAAACACGATTGACAACAAAACAGCTTTAGGGACGATTATGCATAAGAATCCTAATGAAGCTTATAAATTGATCGAATGCATCGCGGTGCATACGCATGAGTGATATGCACCACAAGATGGAGTGATCAGAAGAGCTGTAGTTAAAGCTGTCGAAGCTGATGGAGTGAGTGAAAAATCCGCCTTGACTAATCAAATGGCTATGTTTAATAAAAAGTTTGATAAGCTGAATGCTACCGTTGTTGCAATGCAAGTAGGTTGTGAGAGTTGTGGTCCTTATTTGACAAGGGATTGCGATGACAAACCAATGAGCTTATCTGAGGATGCCTGTTGGGTGAACCAAAGACAAGGAAATTTTCAAGTTGGTTGGTCGAACGGTAATACCGTGTCATACAAACAAGGTCCTCTGGGATTCTATCAGGCAAACCGTACACCATTCCAACAACCTCAACAACAACATGTCGAAAAGAAGTCTGATGTATTTCAAAAGCTTTAAATTTATAAGACTGAAATTACCGGATATTAGACGGAAACACAAGAGCAAAAGTATAACCTACGTATGTATTATAATCTTTTTAGGTAAGACCAGGTCGTTCAACGGGATTGGTAATTCTAAGAAAAATCAGGACGTTTTACGAAAAGTTATCTTATAGACTATCACGTATCTAAAGATAAAGGTGTATTTCAAGATATAAAAATGATATTTATTTGCACCGAGAACAAAGATGACAAACAAGCAAACAACCAAGCATTCATGAATTAAAGCATAAAAGAATGAATAGATGAATAATCATTCAAACAATTAACTATTTCACATATGAAAGAATCCTTTCGGCCTTTAATCTTCAATATATGAAATGCATTAAGACCGATTCAAGTATAAAAGTGATAATGATAAAATCCCTTAATCAAGTTTGTTAGACATGAGATTAAGTATTGAATATTTTCATATCTGGTTTGATAAACATTTTATTAGTCAATTCTCACAAGACTAATATCGAATTGCCATAGACAAACAATGCGAAATGTAAACATAATGGTGGAGTCTTTCGACCTATATCCACCATATATCATCAATTAAACATGTAACAAGTATCCGGATAATTAAACATCGAATTCATCAAGATCATATTCATAAGCATAACGTTAAAAGCTTGTTCATATCATTTCCCATGTTAGCCCAAATAAATATGTACGACTACTCCATAATCATAAAAGTAAAACCCATATTAAGCAAGTTAATTCCAAAAAACATCATATTCAAAAAGAGAAACGTGTTTATACCGATTTCAATAGCAAAAGATGATGTTTTTACAAGAGTCTTCCCAAATGAAAACTATATGAAACCCGTAAATTCAACTTCAAACTACTAACAACTCTTATCACAACCTTCTTAGCTTGAATTCAACCTCCTTATATGATCTAGAACCTGGGAATTAAGATGAACCAAGAACAAGTTTAACGTTCCCAAAGATTTCTTCCTAACTTCCTTCTAAGATTACTTCTTTGTTGTGAATGAGTAAAATGATATGTCGAATGCTTAGAACTTGTGATTTCGTGCTCCATTTATAGCCAAGGTGAGGCTATCAGTTGGTAGAAGTGGATAAGTGAAGGGTTGCAATATGAAAGCAATCATTATGATCTCGAGTAACTGCAGGTCGAAGTACGCCGTATAAAATAATTTGTGCGCCGCACTTGGCTTTAACATTAAATTGTATTAACTGTGGAGTTTGAATAACTCCTTAGATCGTTGTAAGCTCAGGTTGTTTAGACCTTATCTAGGATAATGATAACAATGAACATAAAGTATATGCATAGCGGAAATAGCATAAGAACATTGATATCATAACAAGGTTTTTCATTCATTATCTTTCACTTCCATCACTTTGTTTTTAAACTCTGTCCCATTATCACTTCTGATTATTTTTACTTTCTAATCTACTAGGTTTTCTACTTCTTTGATAAAATTCTTAAGGATCTCACTTGTTTCATCCTTAGTTGTTAAAAAGAAAACCCATGAAAATCTACTATAATCATCAGTGACTACTAAGCAGTACTTTTTATGCATTAAGCTACTAACAGAAATTGGACCAAAGAGATCCATATGCAGCATAAACAATGGCTTAGTAATAGGATTAAAAGCCTTGGTCTTACAAGAGGCTCTGTGTTGCTTGCCTTTAAGACAGGCAACACATGTTTGGTCATTTTCAAATCTTTTTAAAGGCAGATCTCTTACAAGATTTTCTTTGACAAGTTTATTTATATTCTTAAAGTTTATATGACCAAGCCTTCTATGCCATAGCATTGATTCTTTAGATGTAGCTTTTGCAACTAGATAAGTTAAACAATCTTTAAGAACTATGTTTTTCATATCAAAACTGTACATATTATCTTGTCTAGGAATTTTAAGAAGTATCTGATTTTCATCAGGTAACTTAAAATTAGGAGATAGGACAAGACATTCAGAGTCAGTAAAAAGAACATAGTTCTTTTTGTCACACATCTGTGAGAGACTAAAGAGGTTGAACTTTAACTCTTTTGCATATGGATTTGTGTGGCTCGATGCGTGTGGCAAGTGTTAACGAGAAAAGGTATATCTTGGTGATTGTCGACGATTACTCAAGATTTACATAGGTCAAATTTTTGAAGACAAAAGATGAAGCTCCTGTGACCATCATCAAATGTATTAAAAACATTCAAGTTCGTTTGAAACCACAGTCTAGAATGTTCGAACAGATAATGGAACCGAATTTGTCAATCAGACACTTTGTGAATGGTATAAAAATGTTGCCATCACGCATCAAACTTCTGTAGCTCGCACTCTACAGCAGAACGGTGTTGTCGAAAGGCGAAATCGGACTCTTGTAGAAGCTGCTCGAACTATGCTGATATTTTCTAAAGCTCCATTATTTCTCTGGGCCGAAGCTATCAATACTGCTTGTTACACCCAAAACCGTTCTTTGATACGCCTTCGATACAACAAAACTCCATACGAGCTTATGCAAGATAAGAAACCGGACTTATCATTCTTTCATGTCTTTGGTTCACTTGTCCTTGGTCTAGCACAATGAACTGTTGATTTTGGGTGAGCAGTATAAGAAGGCCTAACAGTATTAAAAGACCTAGCAGTACTAAAAGGTTGCCGAGTGTTGCTAACAGACCACCTAACAGTATTAACAGGCCTTGCAGTATTACAGGTTTAGGCAGTCTTCATTAAGAATGCTCTTGGAGCCGATGTTTGTGTACATTAGGACAGCTGAACTGAATGTGATCAAAACTTCCACAGATAAAGCATGCCTTGTTATTAAAAACAAAGTTACATTCTAATTAATTTATTTTGACCTGCAAAATTTCCTTTGGTTTCCTCTAGGGCTTTTTGACCTGTTCAGTTCTGCATCCTAACTGACATCCTAATGGTTTTTCAGGTTTATATGAAACTCTTTTTAGTAGCTGTAGGTATAATGTTTTCTTTTCAACCTTTGGGATAGGCTCAACTTCTTCCTCATCATCTGACAACCAATCTTAAATGATTGGGAGCATCCTTATTCTCTATAGTTTCTTTAGGTGCTTCTTCCTTAACTTGCTTAGGCAAGACAGAAAAACTTTTCTTTCAATCTTTGTCTACCTTTAAGTGGAGAACTTAACAGAGATAGAATCAGCTTTTGTTGTTGGTTTTAAAGAGTCATCAGATTCTCCTCTTAGGAATTACTTGACTCTTTATCACAACCAGTTGTTAGGCTCATTTACACTTGAATCCTCGGACCAACTCATTTACCTTTAGGTTGTGTTGATTCTTATAGACCTGAATAAGATAAGGTCTAAGGTGTTGGTTCTATTAAGAATCAAGGATGAGGTGAGGGGAATCATTATAACCATAAACCCTTTTTGTTTTGTCAGTTATCTGAATGTGCTAACAACTGATCTACGTCTTTTGCTGATTTTTCAAACTTTGCTATTTAAACTAAAAAAACCTCCTTTTCGTCCTTCACCTTTGACAAGTTCAGTCCTAAGTAATCCCATTTGATTATTCTTTTGTGACCTACACTTCTTTTAAGGCAAAACAATTTCCTCAGAAGAAAGGACTTTCAGATTTCTTTATATTTAAGAATTTGCCTTCTATAATTGATAAACTCTTTTGATGTATGAAGCTTTAAAACCATTATCATTAATTTAGCAAGTAATATCATCATCTGTGTCTTTAGAGTTCATAATGTTGCAAAATACAAAGTTTTTAGAACAAGATTTATCATTTGTTACCTCAGAATCCTGTGAATGACATGTGAGCCATGTTGGACTTGAATTTATTCCTCTGCTTATCACTCCAATCAAAATCCTGCCACCATCTATGTGCACACCATTGCCTTTTCAGAAGCATCTTTAATCTCTTACTGCTTTGATGAGCTACCTTGATTTATTTTCTGTTGTCTTTACTCTTGGTGCTCTGCATTCTCTGGCTAAATTGTCCCATTTTATGGCTGTTTAGTTGATTGCATTCTACCTTTGATTTTTATTATCAAGCATACTGCTTCCATCAATGATGATTTCCTTCAAGTTCTCTGATAGATACATTTCTTGCCCTCATGCTTGTAGTGCCATATTCCATTTTAGATCCATTCTTCCAAGTAATCATCATGAATTTGCACACAAAGATCTTCATGAAATTGTGAGGAACCCTTATGGTTGAGTGGATAAAAATGCACTATTAGTGGATCACATAATACTAGCTGTACTAATTTCAGTACTGGCAGTATTAACCTTGGTGTTACCAGTACTAACTTCAGGATTAACAATATTAATAATATTAGTACTGCTTGCACCTGAAGTGGTTAGAAATGCCAAGTTCTTATCATCATTGTTATTTGTTTTGTGCCAACAGTTATTTCTGTACCTTCAGTTCACAATTTTAAAATTGTTGTACAAATCATCCAACCCCATAGTATCAAAATCTAGGTTTGTTCATCCAGACTACTACATGTGTATACCATAGCTTTATTAGTTATCATTAAGAATTGATTGGTTCTGATTGTATATATTGATAAAATTATCTATATTTATTCCCAATATATTCAGAAGGTAAGCTCCTCAAAAATTTTTTAACATTTTTGATCCTCTGGAAGAGTAACTCACCCAGAATTTGCCAATTCTACTTAACAAGCTTTTGAAGCCTGTTAAGATAGAATCAAGTGATTCTGAGCTTGAAGCCATTAAAGTTTTCATAATGTTGACTTCAGCAAGGCCTCCTTCTGAGTCTTACTTGTTGCTTCATTCCTCCAAACTCGAGCTTTACTAGCAGCAAAACATTTGAATTGAGCATTCAATACATACTGATTGAAGGTTAGTTGTATGTTCATTAGGCAGGCCATGAGCTGTTTGACTTATGCCTTTACATCATTCTTTTTAGCCGTCAGTTTCTTCAAGAAGTAGTCAGACACCCACCCAATACCACCAACCCAAAATACAAATTTACAATAACTTAGGCACATGTCATCTTCAATCTGTTGATGGACCTAGTTGTTGTTGTTGTAACAGAATAAGGTACCCCTCGAATTTTCATTCTCTATGACCTCCCCATTATGCGTGCTTAATCCTGGATTTTGAAAGTATTGTTTTAATCCTTTATCTCCCACATCTCATACTCCCCGAGTTTGAGCATGGGAAGCTTTGCCAACGCATTGTTCTGAGAATTTTCCAACTCCATTACTCCTAGATCAAAGTTTCCTCAAAGACTGGCTCTGACACACAACTTGTGGATCCTACGCCTTGAGCGAGTTCTTTCCGTTGTAAAGCTGTTTGTTACCTTGGATGAATCCAAAATAACAATGGGTGAGGGTTGTTGTTATACAAGTGTATGCGGAATCTTACACTTTGTACTCTAGAGGTAATTATCAATGGAACAGTAACAAGACCAAAGAACAATGAATAAACCAAAAACTGCTAGTTCAATATTATTAGAATTTATTCAGAAGTAATATTTGTAGTACTTAGGATTACTAACCTTAAAGATATTTTTCTCTAGATCGTATCTAATTCATCTTACAGCAATAAAACTACTTATATTAACCTTTAAAATAGGATCTCCTTTTATATACACAATGAGTCCTTTTACAGATAAAATCGAAATACCTTGGAAGTTGTTACAATTCAAATACAAGTATAACAGATATACATTCCTTATTTTTCTCTTTGCATCCTTATCTCCAAGTCAGCAGCTTCGACCATCAGCAGTATTAATCTTTCTTCTAGCAGTATTAACTAACTCTGGCAGTACTAAGTTTGTACTGGCAGTACTAACTCCATTAGTATTGTTAGTTATACCTTGGCAGTATTAACTCTTGTGAAGATTTATTCCCAACAAGAACCCTATCAACCTTGAGGACAGTATAGAGCAGCAGGGCCAGGATTCGGGTAACATCAAATATTTAATACTTTTTGGTGGCAAAATACCCCCTAAAATACCTGCAAATGTCTCATTAATACTCGAAAACGAGATATTTTCTATTGTTTTGTAGTTTTCAGGTGAAATGCAGGAAAGTGACAAGAAACAAGGGAAAAAGGACTTAAAGTGTAAATTCTAAAGAATGTTACGACGTAACACCAAAAATGGTTACGCCGTAACATAAATTAAGCAAGTACGAAGATCAAGGAAGACTTTACGGCGTAACACTATATCTAGTTACGCCGTAACCCTATATTTGGAAGGAAATCTCGTCAAAGTTATAGTTACGGCGTAACACCTTATCCAGTTACGCCGTAACCATGAAGATCCACAAATATGGAATGAAGATCACGTACATATGGAAGTTATATGAAGGTTACGGCGTAACACCATATCTGGTTACGCCGTAACAGCTGCTTAATTATGGAATGTCGTTGTAAGTTGGTTACGGTGTAACACCTTTTTTGGTTACGCCGTAAAAGGTACGATAAACTATAAATAGAGGCTATTCCAAGTTATCTGAGATTACTTCTCTTACAAGCCAATTGGGGAGAGACATAAAGGCTTCCAACCTTCAAAGTATTCCACCTGGAGTTCCAAGGGAGATCACACTTTTATTACTTTTTGTAATTTAATCGTTTCCAAATTTATGAATCCTGTAAGTATTTAGAGTTTTCTATATATGATTTCTTCTATCTCTTACTGTGTTTCCGTTACCATGAGCGGCTAAGCACTTAAAATGCTGGCCTAGTTATGAATTTACTTTTGTTATGATTGTTTCCTGTTGAATTATAGTTTCATTAGATATTCCTTGACTATCAAGCATACACCCTCACAAGCTAACTACTGCCACTTCCCCACTAACCCTTGGGTTTTGGTAAGCACTGGTGGTTTGGACCTAGCTTGCCCCACTAATAGATTACCTTGTCATGGTGGGATCCTGTGTTGGTATAGGGTTGAGGTACACTAATCTTTTACTGGTTGTAGGAACTGATCGGTCACCGCACAAATCACTCGTATACTAAAAGCAAGGGAACTCTTCAGAGGGGTTTAATATTTAACAGGTTTATCCAGATATGTTTTAAGAATAGTTTGGGATTTAATCACTTTACAATCCTGGATAAACCTACCTCCCAGACGATTCGGAGGGGGGGGGGGGGGGGGGACTTGGATTTTTCGGAATCACAGGAAAGTATAGGATAGACAGCATATGCACTATTCAGGTTTATCCGACCTTAGAAACAATATTGGGATATGAAACATTCAGGAATGTACCTATAGGTTTGTTTACAAATTGGGAATCCCTGTGAAAACGAAGTTTCTAAACAAGTACTGCCCACCTGCTCGTACTGCAAAGATGATGGAGGAAAATAACAACTTTCAACATGAACCAGACGATAGCCTTTTTTGAGCATGGGAATGATTTAAGAACTCTTGGTGTAAATGCCCCCCGCACTATTTGATGATATGCTGGGAAGTATCTTGTTACATAATGGGCGCTTAGATGTTCCAAACAGACAGATCCTTGACTCAAAAGGTGTCATTCTCACCAAATGCCACCGAAGCAAAAGTAGCCATCCAAGAAATGGTTGAATACTCTAGAAAATGGCCTCTACAGAACATCCTCAAAAACCAAAAGGTAACTAATACTTTGACAGACTAGCTGTATATCAAGCACAATCAACAACCTCGGAGAGAAATTAGAAAGTTAACGAGGAAAAGTATATTTGTTAATAACAAAATAATGTCTAAAAACGTGATTTATATTTTTCGACCCTTCTCGATGTTTTGATTATAACAAAATGTAAAATACGTTTACGATTAAAATAAAAACGTTATAAATTACTAACCGTATATTCTATTTCAAGGAATTAATACTTAAGGTAGGGTAAACAAACATTTTTCTTAAACCTTACATTTTACAAAAGTGTTTTTATAAAAAATAAAAAAAAAATATTTATTTATAAAGAAATGAATTATTGAACAATTATAAATTTGAAATCCGATTCCCCCCCAAAAAAAAAATGAAACGGTTCTTTAAAACAGATAACCCTTCCCACAAAGACAAAAAGAGGAGCGTATTATAGGTCTACGGAGCCCCCTTATAGTCCTGGCGGCCCCTAATATATTTGGGGACGCTGGGTACCACCGCCAGCACAACGGTCTCGTTTTTGCGATCTGCCCCTATAATACTGGTCCATCCCATTGAAGAACTAAAGACTCTTGCCACGAAGTTTCTTCAAGATCTTTCTTTGTCTTAGTTTGTGCGTTCTGTTCTTTAAATACACATATCTTAACGCGCACTAACATACTTGATCCGCGCGCGCTCGCATGTGATTAAGTTGTCTTCTTCCTTCCTTCTTCTTACGATCTAAGTGCAAGAGAAGAAACGAATCGATTATTCTTCTACTTGCGAATTGTTATTAAAGTGATCTCCTCTTCATGCTTCAAGCTCACACGGTCTTTATTATATTAAATTTGTGTTGTTGTTTCTGTAATAGGATTATGTGTAGATCCAATTGTATAAATTGTGATGTCGTGGATTTTGATTGAGGTGTCAATCCAAGAGTATTTCTTGTGAGTGTGTAAAGACTTAGTGAAGTCTTAGATTGAGTTCAGCTAAGATTAGGATCTCGATATCTAGCTTAGTGACGGAAAAGAAATTAAAGAGAGTGTAGCGGTTTTCTCCGCCTAAAGGGAGCTTGTTGACTAGTGAAATCTCGAGGGAGTACTAGGGGGAGTGGAGTAGCGATTCGAAGAGGGTGCATCGTTAAGTTCCGAGACCAACTGTATAAATCTTCGGTGTCTTGGTTTGATGTTTCTTTCTCTATCTCTCTATATTGTTATTGTTTACTTAGTTCATTACTTTAGATAGTTGAGTTGTGATTCATATTGTTGTATTGATTTAACATTACAACTCGGAATCATAGCATTTATAGCAAAGTTTTTTAAAACAGTCACAATTAACGATTGAAAACTATTTCAACCCACCCACCTTCTAGTTTCCTATCATATTACGCTTTTGCTCAGATACGCTCAGATCGGAAAGATTGGTGGTGTTTTAATATGTTTTGTATTTCGAATATATAATGCGAACCTATGCAAAGGACCACACTACACAAAGGAATTGTTCCACTTCAAGGTATAGTAAGGGGTAAGGATGAGAGGGGAAAGGAAAAGGAGAAGGAAGGGGATAAACTTGGAGATGCTTACTACACACAGTTTGGAGAACCCTATCAACCTTAGAGGACAGTAGTATAGTATAGAGCAACAGCCAGGGCACGGATTCGGGGTAACATCAAAATATGTTATACTTTTTGGTGGCAAAATACCCCCTAAAATACCTGCAAATGTTACTAATTTGAAAACGAGATATTTTCTATTGTTTTGTAGTTTTCAGGTGAAATGCAGGAAAGTGACAAGAAACAAGGGAAAAATGACTTAAAGTGTAAATTCTAAAGAATAGTTTACGGACGTAACACCAAAAATGGTTACGCCGTAACATAAATTAAGCAAGTACGAAGATCTAAGGATAGATTTACGGCGTAACACTATATCTGTTACGCCGGTAACCCTATATTTTGGTAAGGAAATCTCGTCAAAGTTTATAGTTACGGCGTAACACACTTATCCAGTTACGCCGTATGTAACCTGAAGATTCCACAATATGGAATTGATGATCACGTAACATATGGATGTTATATGAAGGTTACGGCGTAACTCCATATCTGGTTACGCCCCGTAACAGCTGCTTAATTATGGAATGTCGTGTAAGTTGGTTACGGGTAACACCTTTAATGGTTACGCCGTAACAAGTTCGACAAATATAAATAGAGGCCTCATTCAAGCTATTCCAACATGACTTCCTCTACAGCCAATTGGAGAGGCGACAAAGGCTTCCCAACCTACCAAAGAATTCCACCTGGAGTCCAACGGGAGATCAACTTTACTTAACTTTCTGGTATGTTAATCATTCAATTTATGAATACTGTAAGAATTATTTGTTTACAATATATGATTTCTTCAATCTCTTACTGTGTTTCCATTACCATGAGCGGCTAAGCACTTAAAGTGTTGGCCTAGTTATGAATTAACTTTTGTTATGATTGTTTCCTATTAAATTATGGTTTCGTTAGATATTCCTTGACTATTCATTGTAACTTTGGAACCTTTCATATTGATCAAACAAGATCTCCTTCTGTTGTTGTTCAGTGAGACCGGATCCTTGCATAAGTAGCTCTACATTCTCCCAGATTTCTTGTGCCGTCTCAGTTTGATTCAGCGTGTTGAATATGTGTCTTGGGAGCCCTTGACTGAGGATGTTTATAGCTTGAATATCAGCAAGCTCTTTGATGTTCTCAGCCTCTGTGAACTCATCATCTCTCTTTTTTCTGATTACCTGAGTTTGTTGTTCACCTTCTCCCGTAGTGTCTGTGGTTGTTGGATGTGGAGTAGGTCCATTTTTGATGGAATTCCAAATTAACTTCCCATTAGGTTTTCCACGAATGTACCTCTGTATGCGTATTTTCCACGAATCAAAGTCACTTTCTTCCAACATTGGAGGACGGTTATCCGTACCTGCTGCAATTGATTCTTTATCCGTTGTTGACATTGTGAAGTTACGGATCTTGAGTGGTTGATTGTGTTTGATTGTGTGTATCTTTGATTGAAATCAAATAATGTTCACGGGATTTTACAATCTTTGATTAAAACCGAGAAAAGAATCGTATCTTTCGCGGGATTTTACAAAATCAAGAAAAAACCGTAAAACAATAATGAATTGATCTTGTAATATTCCAAAGATTTTCTCGCGTAGAAGGAAAGAAGAACAAGAATATAATTTCCAAAATTAGAAGATTATATCCCTTTACTTTAGGAACCAAATATTTACTTCCCAAACTTAACCGCCAAAGATAAAATCAAATCCCTTGATTTTAGGAAAAAATTATTTACTTCCCAAAAATATAGATCTCTTCCTTTTTTACACTTTTTTTTCTTAAAAAAAACAACCGAAAGTTTTTAAAAAAATAAGTCGAAACCTTTGTTTTTTTTTTAAATCAATCGAAAGTTTTTTTTTTAAATCAACCAGAAGTTTTTTTTAAATAAACCGAAATATATTTTTTTTCCAAAAAAAATAGCCGAATTTTTTTTGTGATGAATAGTACCCGTTGAACAGTACCTTGAATAGTACCCGTGAATAGTAATATTTTTTATAAACACACAAGATCAAAACACTTACCACTTAGGCTCTGATACAAATTGATAGGTTCCAATAATTTTCACAATGATGGATTTATTATAAAGATAAGATCAAGAGAAAGTAGACATGGAAAGGAAAAGTTTAATTGAAAAATAAAACTTACAGGTAAGAGATTACAAAGATAAATCCCTAAAGTGTAGGAGAAAACATATTGTCTATGTTTATGTATGGTGTGTGACGATTTATACAAGAGAGGAGAGGGGGTATTTATAGCCTCTAATTAGGTTAAACAAATAGGGAAGGGAGATGTGGGCTTTTGGGCTTTTTCTTAGTTGGCATGTTTACATTAATTAATTATTAACTAGGAGCTAGAAAATACTAAATAACTCTAAGTGATCGAGATTTATTTGTTTCTAACACTTAATCACTAGCATACATTGATCTTGTTTCAAGTGATTAATTCTTTCTTCCTCCCTTCTTCTTCTAATCAAGTGCAAGAGAAGAATAATCGTATTCTTCTACATACGAATTATTATTAAGTGATCTCCTTCTTCCTCCTCAAGATCATAAGTCTTTATTATATTAACTTTGTGTTGTTGTGTAAATTGGATTGTGTGTAGATCCAATTGTGTAAATTGTGTATTTGTGATTTGGATTGTATGTCAATCCAAGAGTATATATCTTGTGAGTATGTAAAGACTTAGTGAAGTCTTAGATTGGTTCTAGCTAAGATTAGGACTCGACATCTAGCTTAGTGTCAAAAAAGAAAGTAAGCGACGTGTAAACGGTTTTCTCCGCCTAAAGGGAGCTTGTTGACATAGTGAAATCTTGAGTGGAGTACTCGAGCAGTGGAGTAGGAACGAAGAGGTGCTTCGTAGCCTAACCACTATAAATCTTGATGTCTTGGTTTGATCGTTTCTTTCTCTATCTCTCTATATTGTTATTGTTTACTTAGTTCATTACATTAGATAGTTTAGTTGTGATTCATATTGTTGATTGATTAACATACAACTCGAATCAAAGCATTTTATAAGCAAAGTTTTAAAATGGTCAAATTAACAGATAAACTATTCAACCACCTTTCTAGTTTCCTACAATTAGTATCAGGAGCCAAGGTCACTCAAGATTTTTAAAATATATTGTATTTTAAAGCTTGGATCAATCTATGGATTCTGACAAATATCTAGAAGGGCAATCTATGCAAAGACCACCACTTTTTGAAAGTGATAGTTTTATTTATTGGAAAAATAGATTCGAGACATATGTTAAATCAAAAGATCTAGATCTTTGGTGATTCGGTAGAATCTATATATACGTAATTATAAAACTATATAATATTGATGGAAATTTACCAAATTACCCTTGAGGACAAAGGTAAAAAGGAAAATCTTCACAAATATATATAATATAATACGTATATAAACCGGGAAGTATGATTCCCGGGTCGTTATCCCCCAACGATTTATGAAATTGAAACCACGTTTGATGTTCGGACAATGATTTGAATTGAAGACAAAGATTGATTTGATTATCTACTTTTACAAATTAAAATAAGCAAATGATAATAACTAAGCATGAAAACAAATAACGGGAAATCAAACTTTAACTAAAAACGCAAAACGGCATTTAAAAACCCTAAATTTCTAAAATTAAACCTAAAATGAATTTTTCTTTTTAAATGACTCTATTTGACTAAAAAGTAAGTTTAAAGAAAACTAGAACAAAAACAGACTTGAAATGAGCTTTAAAAAACGAAAAACAAGAACGGGAACGAATCCCGTTCTTTAAAAAAACAAAATTTTGCAAATTAAACCCTACGAAAGAAAAAGTAATTTTCCTATAAACTTTATGATAAAAGAAAATTTTCTAAATTTTTTTTATATTTTTTTGATTATTTTTCTGTTTTTTATGATTTTTTTAAGTTTTTAATGAAAATAAATGTTTAAAAATACTAAACTATCTATAAAAATTCTAGAAAAAATACAGAAAATAGCTTATACTAATTAGAACCTAGGAAAAATAAGCTTGAGATCACAGCTTATAGAATAAGCCACGAAATAAGCTAAAACAGCTTATAAGCTTATAAGGCTAAAACGTGTATAAAGAATTAAAGTTGCAAAGGTAAAATAAAAAAGACCCCAGGGCGCAGTGGTAGTGTGTAGTGTTATAAAGGGTTGAGGGTGTTGAGGTCGGGGGTTCGAGTCTTGCTCACCCCCGATTTTCACCTTCCCCTTTTTTTGAAAAACTTATAAAAGCAAAGTTATTAAGCTCCTAAAAATAAGCATTTTTAATAAAAGCAACTTTTTATGAAAAGCCCTAAATAAGCTAGAAATTAGCTGAAAAGATGACAGAATCTACTTAGCTATGTTTTTGGCTTTTTCAATTTTTTTAAAAGTCTAAAAAGCTAACTAAAAGCTATACTAATGAAATTATAAGCTATTATTACTAAAGCTAACCTAATGAGCTTAAAAGGAAAGAAATAAGCAAAAAGGACATAAGCTATAAGCTGAAATAAGCATCTAAATTGAAAACAGCAGCCAAAAAAACCCTTAAGCTCACTTTGAGCTTAAAATTAAGCTCTTCAGAATATGAGACTTAGCTTTTTGGAAAGCTTAGATTAAAAAATCTATGAAAATACCTTTAGAAAGGATTTTGAACATTGAGAGCTAATAAAAAAAACTCAACAAATCAGACAAAACAGACAGCTTATGCTGTCTTTGGATTTTTAGATGAAAAGAAAAAACATTTGATTTTGAAAGCTAAAACAGATGATGAATTAAGCTATATTTTGAAAACTAATTGCACACTTGTAAACTATGGGATAAAAGCTACCTATATGTTGAATACCAAAAGCTAAAACCTATTTAATCCTACTTAAAATGAAACTAGAAAATGATTGTTTTACTAAAATGACTGATGATGCAGTTGACACCTTTGAACCATAACTTTTAAAACCTTATAGTGCAGACCTTAGGAACCCTTTTTAACACTCAATTAATACCAACCTAAGAACAATTCAAGTAATGTTTAATCCTAGAAATCTTTGAAGACAGTCCTAAAGCTTAAATCATGCTGAGTTTTACTTTGAAACTGAAAAGACAAAAGGCAATGTTGCAGCTAAGTATTGATGACAAAATAAGCTAAGGAATTTTATAACTATTGTAAAACTTGTGAAATATGACCTAAAAGCTACTTATAATCTGAAAATCAAAAGCTAAATGTTAAATTAACCTACTGAAAATTGAACTAGAAAATGACTTATTTTTTTTAAAAGCTACTGATGCACTTGGTAAAATGGTTAAACCTAAATGCAGGTGACCTTAAGGGTCAATCCTGCTTTGTATACACCAAATAGGTGAGTACAAACACTAAATAAACAATATCCAAGCTTGAGAAAGCTTGGATCAAAATTCTCTTAAAAGAAAACTTCCCCTGGTACATAGGCTTAGAAAATAAGCTTTAACTTGCTAAGTTTTGAAATCTAAACTATGAAACCACCCTCACTACTTTCTTAACCTATATTGAAACTAGTTCAAAAAACATTCATCAATTCGTGGACTTTTGAAAGTCAAAGACAAGTAATCCAACAGTCTTTTAAATTCATAGATTCCAATATTAAAGCTTATGAATATGATATTAATGTGCACAATCTTGAATACCAATTAACAGAGCTAATTACTCACTATCTGACCATTTAAACGATAATAAGCTAAGTTAATAAGCTATAAGCTACACTATTTTCTTTTGGTTTTTAATGACACTTATAAGTCTAAGCTTGAAAAGAGCATCTAATCAAACACATTCATTAAGCATAATAAAATATTAATAAGCACAAATAAGCAAGATAAGCAACAAATTAACAACTATTGACTATAGTTAATTAAGACAAATAAAGCGTAATGAAAACTTACTTTAACCTTAGCTAAACAAAGGTATCAAAGGCTCTATTGAGCTATCTACAAGCTCTATCTTATCAATGATAAGCTAGTAAAGGTCCATATGAGCTCTTCCATTTTAAGCTCATCTTCCAAAAGTCCAAATTCCATAAGCAAAGGTACTTAAGCTTAATTTTAAAGTTTTAGTAGATTAAATGACTTATATGAGCTCAATCTGAGCTTATAGACTCAGAGAGCTTGTATGAGCTTATTAGGAGCTTATGTAACAGTAGCAACAACATTTAAGAGTAAAAAGCTTATGATAGTTTATTAAAATAAAACTTATGATCTCATTAACTAGAAACTGATTGCAATAGGTTGAAACTGAGATTACAATAAACTTTTAAAAACTGAATTAAAACTATATAAGCTAATTTATGGAAATTACATAAGCTAAAAGTTCAAAAAGCTAAAAAAAACTAGATATATAGATGATCTCGTGTATGAGTGAGTGAGGGCTATTTATAGCCTGCTAAAGATGCTTCTAGGTCTTCTAGCCTTTCTTGGATCCTGCCCCTTCATTCCCTCAATCATTTGATGCTTATCTTGAACCGTTGGATTAGATTTAGGGGCACATGGATTGCCAACGTGGAATTCGTGTATCAGAGGCCTTTGTGCTTCTTTTGTGAGCATTTTAGTGCAAAAACTTCATTCCCTTTGTGTTTCTTCACTTGCTTCCGTGTCATTCCCTTTTGGGAATTGGCCAATGAGAATGAGAGATGATGTAGAACTTTGCCAACGTGTCCCTTAACCCTTGAATTACCCATCCTAACCCTCAATTGTTAATTGCCCTTTGTTTTGACTCGAGGTTAAACGGGGACGATGGGTGAACAGTAGTAACTAAAATTCCCGCATTTTACTCTTTTATAAAAGGGTGCGTTTGACATTTACCCGGGGTTGACTTCGGGCTTATAAGGGATTTTGGGCCGGGTGTTTTTTGGATTGGGCTTGGACTTTGTGTTTTGTTATAAGGAGTTAACGGGTGTTAACTCTTATAATTATAAGAGTTAACACCGTTAGGTTTTAGGGATTATTTTAGTAATTTTGGTTAACTTTGAGGGGCTGGTTTGGTATTTTTGGAATTTTGTCTTTTTGTGTTGACCATGTTTGACTGAAGGTTGACTTAAGTTGACCACTGTTGACTTTTGATAGCATTCTCCCGGCTCTTTGTGTGCTCTTCCGTTCTCGTGTCCGTGTTTGTCCGGTTTTAACCGTTTTCTTGAGATTTTTGCAATATCCGTACCTACACAATCACAAAGACAAAACAAGCAATATTCAAGCATTTTAAGCATAATTTTGTCTTTTTAGGGCCATTTTTGATATAAAATGGATATGTGTTTTCACACATATCAAAATTCCCCAAACTAAGCGATTGCGTGTCCTCACGCAATGTTATATGCTTTATAAGCAAATACCTCAAAACTTTCCCAAAACTTAATCTTTGAAAAGTAGCAAAGATTTTCGTGGAGAAATTAAAGAAATCACAAGTTATAAAACACCCCTTTTTTCCCATTTTTCTAAAACTTTTCATTTTTTTTAAATAATATAACTGGGATTATTTCGACTTTCATTATTTCGATAACTATTAGGGATCATAGAACAAGATGCATTTCGATCCGAGAATGCCCCAAAAAGGATAAATTCATTGTCCTCGACTTTTCACTTATCGAAACCAAGCTTAAAACGAAATCACAGCTAAATATCAGTGAAGATGCTAACACTACTCATATTTGCAACTTGTGTACTTTTTACTCCCGATTTTGACCGTTTTCTTTAGATTTTTGCATTATCCGTACCTACACAATCACAAAGACAAAACAAGCAATATACAAGCATTTAAAGCATAATTTTGTCTTTTTAGGGCCTATTTTGATATAAAACGGATATGTGTTTTCACACATATCAAAATTCTCCAAACTAAGCGATTGTGTGTCCTCACGCAATATTATATGCTTTATAACCAAATACCTCAAAACTTCCCCAAACTAAACCTTTGAAAAGTAGCAAAGATTTTTGTGGGAAAAATTAAGAAATCACAAGTTATAAAACACCCTATTTTCCCATTTTTCTAAAACTTTTTTTTTCATATATATATTTTTTAATTTTTATTTCGACTTTCGTTATTTCCATAACTATTAGGGATCATAGAACAAGATGCATTTCGATCCGAGAATGCCCCAAAAAGGATAAATTCATCGTCCCTAACTTTTCACTCATCCAAACCAAGCTTAAAACAAAATCACAGCTAAATACCAGTAATGATGCTAACACTACTCATATTTGCAACTTGTGAACTTTTCACTCTCGACATTTATTATATTTTAAGTGAATGTGCTATTATGAATTTCAACTATGGATCAACTTTGTGCAACATATTATGCTTTACGTTCCACCTAAGAATAATGAGTTTGAAGGCGAGATCATCCCATGTAGCGACTTTCGTCTTGACACATCCCAACCTTGCGGCTAAGTGACCAGGCTTTTAACACCCCACAGAGACTAGTATCGGGACTCACGGACCTTAGGTTTCAAAAACTCTCAGGTTTCCCGGATATTCATAGCTTATAAAATAGAATAGTCAAAGTGCAAAAGCATATTTGAATTTAACAAAAAGAAATCTATTTATTAGTTATGACTTAACTATTTAGACATTTATGCAATTGTAACCCTCGACCTTTTAGAAGGCTGCAACATCGGTTGTGAGCCGGCAAGATGCAGCAAACTTTTATCAGTGTCGGATCTTTATTCTTACTATGGGCTTTTTCTTTAGAAGACTACCACATCGGTTGTGAACCGACAAGAGGTAGTAAACTTTTATCAGCCCACAACTTTTATTATTATATTTATATTTTTTTCATTTTATCATCATTTTTTTTATTTAAAGAAGACTTCTTTTTGAAAAATTCAAGTATAAATTTGAACTAAGACTAAAATTTTTGCTATATATACATAAAAATTGTTGATTTAAGTTTAATCTCTAAAAACAGCACGTATATTAATCCGGTTAAGAGCTTATGGAAGAAAAAGCAACAAGTTACATACATGAGCTCTTAAGATTTCCAAATAATCCTTGTTTAGCATCCTACTCATACTTAACTCTATCATTTTTCTTTCTTCGCGATAATTGCGAATGCTTAGCCTAAAAGTTAAGGAACAAGCTAGAGCTCAACACGCTCGATCGGGTCAAAATTTACTCTTATTTTACCCAGCAGGAAAGTCAAAATTGTGACAAAAACACTTATTTTAATTTTTGAAATTTTTTTAAATTTTTTCATATTTTTGAAATTTTTGGTGGGAAAACGGCGTACATGAGAACAATGGGTAAAAGTAGGTAAGATCATATCGAAGATATACTACCCCATACTAAAATCAAACATTTTCCTCAATGTTTCTGTTGGGACAAATTACAAACGACTAAGTGTCGTTTCTGCTGATAGCACTAAGTCATTCCTGCTGATAATGTTCCTGCTGGCAGATCAAGTAGCATTCCTGCTGATTATGTTTCTGCTGGTCATGTTCTCGTTCCTGCTGACAGTGATAGAATCTGCTGATTGTTATTGATAGACGTAATTAATGTAATTAAGGAATTATAGTTATATTATAGTATTATCTCATTAATATAGGAATGAGATAAATTAGGAAGTGATTGATATTGATGTATATCTCTTACGAGATTTTAGTTTTCTTGTTGACCAATTTAGGGTTTCTTCTCTATAAAAGAAACCGTTAGCATTAGGGATGGAGACCGATTGTAAAAGCACAAAATAAATTTATTATCAATAGAAAGATCCATAGAGGATCGTTGTTCAATTTGTTCTTCTTTATTGAATTATTTAGTTTCCGCCTAAATATTTGCTGGAGTCTCTCACGTATGTGCTTGTGATTACATAAGTACTATACATTCTCTAAGGCTAGAAGATCTATCTAGTTCAAGATCCTAACACAAAGTCGCTTGCATCGTACATAAGCTCAAAGGGAAAGTCCCCGTCTGGGGCAATCAAGATTGGAGCTTCAGTAAGTTTTTTCTTTAATGTATTAAAAGCTTGAAAACATTCATTGGAGAAGATGAACGGAGTATTTTTCTCAAGGAGATGAGT
>BQNB010044568.1:29186-44812 GCA_026074375.1 Tanacetum coccineum
TAATAAATTAAAAAAAACTTATATGAGCCATAGACCGGCCCCAACCCATTGAAAACATCGACTCTATCTTTTTTTTTTCTTATCTCCTCCATCTTCCTGTATCAATGAGAAAACACAGTAGCAATAAGAAAATAAATCTTTTTCTCCATTTGTCTTGGCAGCCAACGAACACCACCACCATCACCACCATCAAATCAATTTTTCTCCTATTCTATACTCCACAACAATGGTTTGATTGGCCATGCAAGGTTTGATCATGAGACTTTGATTTTTGGGGTTTTTCTTGTGTTTTCATTGAAGATCAAAGCTAAGGGTTTGATTTACTAAGGATTTGGTGAAGATTTTAGGTGTTGAAAAGCTGGGAAATATTTTTAGGGTGTTTGGGTTTCGGCTTATATCAAGAAACAAGAGGGGTTCTTGATTGATTTATTCTACTCGCTTCCTGTGTGTTGTAAGTATTTTTGGAACCCTTTCACTGCTAATCTTTCATATATTCTTACATATAATTTATTTCATAATTTTAGAATCCATAAAGTATGTGTGTATAATAGGTTTTGAGTTATAGAAATTGTTGGTTTAATGTGTTAGATGATGGGGAGTAGGATTTGTGATATTTTTGTGAAGTTGTGATATTGATTTGATGAAGTTTGATTGAGAATTATAGGTTTTGAAAAAGTTAATTTCAAGCAGAAAGTTCGACGCCTCGTTAGGGTGTCGTGAAAATATTTTTATAAAATTTAGGCTTTAAAATATGTTAGTGTTAGTCGAGACGATCGTTTTAAAAAAAATTGGACCCATAACTCTTAAAAACGAAGATTTTAGAGTCGTCCGAAGTTTGGAAAATTTTATATCAAAAATCAGCACATTATAGACAATTTAATCCCGCGTAGAACTGAAATGAGTTGTTTTGGACATCTTCTGACCCGTTTCGGCCACGAAAGTTGTCCGAAACGATGTTTTCTACGTTTCTAATAAGGATTTCGGCTCAAAAGTGCATAAAAGTGGTGATTTTGATCAAAATACAGGTCTGTGTTTTTGTAAAAATAATTAGCACTTATTTTTCAACTAGTGTGCTGATGCAGTTTTCAATCGAGGTTTCCGACCTTTTTTGGTCCGAACCGGCTTTCGGGTAAAACATAAAAGTTGCTCATTTTGACGTTTTACATAAAAACTCGCGAGTTTAGGTCTGACAATGCTTGATGATAGGGTAAAGGTGGGATCAAACTTTGTGAAAATTCTTTTCAAAAAGTCATAAAAGGTAGTTGATTTTTGTTGTAAAATGAGTCTAGGAGCGTTTTAGAGTCCGTTTAAGATTGTAAAACTTTAACGAATAGTATTTTGAATTTTCATCTAATAAAATGTTATGTGTATTTTGGCGATGTCAAAAAAATAGTAAGTTTGAGTGCGTATCATATATAGAAAAGTATATCGAATATATATTGAACAACTTTGAAAGTGGAGTGTTTGGATAAAACTTTGGTAAGCTAGTGTTGAAGGAAAAATGAACATTTTTATGAGTCGCTAATAACGTTCTAAATTTCTAGACTTTCCAGAAATAGAAACTTTTCCTAAAATAGAAACTTTCTAAAAATAGAAACTTTCCAAAAATAGAAATTTTTCAAAAAAGTGGCGCAACTTAAAAACGAATATTATACTTTCTTAAAAAAAGCTTTGTTTATGAAAACTATCTAATTTCACACATAGGACTTTACTACTTCTCTTATATAATATATATATATAACACACACACACACACACATATATATATATATATATATATATATAATATAGTATATCAATAGTATATATATACTATAATCGTTATATTATTCATTTTATCATTTTCATGTTTTTAATTGCGCTCCATCATTCTAGGTCGCGGTTAAGAATTCTTACCTCTATTCTCTCGTCGTTGCTATCTATTCTCTTTGATTACGGTGAGTTCATAGCCCCACTTTTACTCATTTACTGTTTATAAACTCCGGGGGAGATTACATGCCTGTTTTAATTTTGGACGCAAGTGCTTGTAAACTGCTATCCATATATTGCCTGAATATTATTGCCTAAGTTACCACACTGCCACTTAAGTCCTCATTCAATCATGAACCGTTAATTGCTAATGTAGTAAGCGCGAGTGTTATGGATAGATCCATCGGGACTGATAATCCCCACCTTGAATTCTGGTTCTTAGTCGACCATGATGCATTTAACATTTGAATTGTATCCTTTGGGGTGTTTGGCAGAACACCCTACATTTATTAGGGGCACAAACAGTTAAAGTTTCGGGGTCATGAGCTTAGTGAAATAATACAT
Source organism: Tanacetum coccineum (assembly GCA_026074375.1). NCBI lineage: Eukaryota > Viridiplantae > Streptophyta > Magnoliopsida > Asterales > Asteraceae > Tanacetum > Tanacetum coccineum. The sequence continues at coordinate 31,500 of BQNB010044568.1, forward strand.
ATTTCTTTTAGACTTGGTGAATTTGTTTCTCTTGTCTACATTACTGAAATCTTGCGGTCCACTAAACTGCTTTCTATAGCACTATACTTGATTTCTATAAACATTGTTTGGTTTACTTAAACATTGCTTTACTTATATAAACCTATGAATTCACTCAACAAATTTTGTTGACTTTTTAGCATGTTTTATCTCAGGTTTTCAGGTATTTTGCTCGGAGGGAAGCCACAAGGATATGCATTTCGGAGACTCTTCATTTTATACATTTGATAAAATTTCTTTTGAAAACACTGTGTAGTAAAGAATTTCTATTATTACATTCGATGAAAATTTTATCTAAACATTTTGTCATGTCTAAATGCTTGTGTTAGTTTGAAACTGTTGGGACTTGTTTTCAAACTCTGATGTTTTTAATGTATCGAATGTGAAATATTTTGAAATGTATTTTAAAACGTCTCATTTCGAGGTCGTTTTCCGTGACTTGTACTTCTTGTTTTATGACGTCGCAACCCAATGTTACCTTTCCGCTGCAGTCCTATTTTAGGGGGTGTGACACCACTATTGCAGTATGTTACATTTTAAATAATCTTATTTGACACACAACTCAAATCAACTTAAATAATCTTAACCTTTTGTTTCACATATGTAGGTGGTAAAAGTAATTGCCACTATTACCCATTTACTAAAGGAATATATGTAATGATCTGTTGATGTTGTGATTGGGTTGTTCGCAGGTTTAGTCGTCTGAATAGGAAATACAAAACTACACATACTTTAAATGGAGATAGAATTTGAAACAATTCTAAGGATCTGTGAAAAGAGAAACCAGTAACCGCTGATCCTCATGGAGATGCAACTAAGGGTTTGATGGGAAACAAACAATATGAAGCGCAAATTCTAAAGTGATCGCACAACAGCTACAGTAAGTTTATTTGCTTCACAATTTCACTCAACTACCATGAAGCAATTTCTTGAATTAACATCGTAGTAGACTTCTGCCAGTTTTATAATTATATGCATATCGTTAGTTTGAAACATATATACTTCACATATATCCTTATTTTGAAACATTAGTTGACGACCATCGTTATCTGTATTATGTTTGATCCATATTATATACCAGCAGTATTTTTGCTCCTTGGTGATTACTAGTTTAGAGATCCGAAAAAGATAGATGTATTATTAGTTGATTACCAAACTTAAACGATGATGGTGTTAGATAAAAAATGAATAAATGTGAATATAGTGAGATTGTATTAATGCACTATAATATAGCTTCTTGACTAATTATAGTATAATGCTCATAATAAATAGAAAGCTAGAGAAGTATTAGCAGCAGGAAACCATTAGTGCACAGATCTTTTGAGAAGCGGAAAGATAGGTACTTCTAGCTTTTGCATTAATTCAACAAGTTTGTTTCTTTTTTATGGTTTCTTATGTTCCTGTTAAATGAAGGTTTAACAGCAAGAGGAAAGCTGAAAGCTCCACATGTGCTAGCTTGGATGCTCAGTTAAGCCAAAGTCAGAACCATAGGTACATATTCAAGTCTTTCTGCCATTATTGATGACTAAGGAAACAGAACCACCACATTACATTAGTTCTTGGTTTATTATGTGCAGAAAATTCTCATTTGGCAAATGCAAGATTTTAGACATCGACAACAATCCGAAATGCAGTGATACGAGAACGGTCATTTGTTTCAGCTAATGAGATTTTTTGTTAGTTATTGTTTCATTACACTAATTTGTTTTTATGTGCTACTGGGAATTTCGTGATATATCCATTTATATTTGTATCAATCTAGACATGTAAGGTTTATAAATATACACATCAACACATGTTTTTATCTATACTATTATATAAAGCATTTACAATGTGGGTCCCATCAAAAATTAAGATAAGGAAGTGCAACATGTGTCACTTCTTAATTAAAAAATCACTTTTATTTTCAATTTGACATATCTTTTTATCTATTTATTTTTTTTATGATTTAATTTCACCGTATTATCTAAAATTTTGTGATCTTTAATTCAACATCCATTTTGATATATATTTTATAAATTTTACAGCTTTTCAAAAGTTTGTAGTGAGTTTAATTTTGAATTTTTAACAACTTTAACTTTAACTTTGAAACAAACTTGATCGTAAAAAGAATATATAACTTTTGGAGACACTTTTGATAGTAAGAATATAGTGATTGTGGAGTCTTATAAACAAGCTAGATATGATCGTTTAAATAATACTGATGTTGCGGACAAAAACTACTGGCAAACCCAAACAAACGAATTCTCTAAGCGGGATAAGGAAGTGCGGAGGCGAGTCTTGGGTTAGCAATTTTTTCCGTCGCCTGCAAACTCAGGCTGTATCCAACAATGTTCTTATGTTAATAGAAGATATAACTGGATTGAATAACCTTCCTTATAGCTCACTGTTTGTGTAACGACAAAATGATATATACCACTGAGAAAAAGTTTATACTCACCGAACATGTTCACTTTTTTATAGCAGATTTCAATTTTACAACGGTAATCACGATTAACCTAAAACGACGCCCACTAACCGTCCCGCAGCGAAGCGAGGGCAAATCCACTCGTTTTATAAAACTTACTTAAACTTTATTTTAGTTATCAAACCACTCAAGCTTTGTTGTTGTATCTTTAAAGACACTCAAACTTTGTTTTCGCTACATAAATTATTCGAGTTTAAATGTTGTTCTAACATTGTAACATTTTTGAAGATTTACTACAAAAGAAACAAAAAGCTATTTAATTTGGTTATTATTTCGTATTATATAAAATTAGTTGAGAAGTTAAATTCATGGGTGGTTATTATTCTAGGTACAAATGTGACTAATGTATGTCTAAACACTTTAAAGACAACTTTAAAATATTTTTTTTATTCATTTCTATATAAAATTCATTAAAGCCGAAAGATATTATAAATTGAGTTGTTTTTACGATTGAAAAAAACTTTTTAGTTACTTTAGTGAAACAATTTGAATTTTAGTGGTTTTTATAATTAAAATAAAGTATGACTAACTTTAATCGATAAATGATGAAACTTGATTAACGTTTTCTAAACTTTTACAATATGTTAGAAAAGTCCATGTGCTCATGGTAACCAACTAACCACCGCCCTAGGTACGCTTATGTTTATCAAGTACGATGTACGAACTATGAACCATCACTTACTATACCCATGTAAAACCAACACAATGTATATGTCGCTATTTTGCTATAACCTTTATTTAAAATGTTGTATTGGCATCCACCTTCTTAGATCTCATCCAAGTGATTAATAGAACCTATACGCTATTCAACTATATTATGAATATATAGTAGTAGATGACTTCTCTGAACTCAGCAAAGTATCTATGGTTAATAGAATGATATATGTGTGTATGTCATTATTGAGGTGACATTTCATGTCATTGAAACATATTTATCCACTCATAATTAGGCTCGTTATATGTTATATATATATATATATCTACATTATATATAACAGGAGGCATTTGAGCATTTTATGCCACGTCATAACGCCATGTCATCACTTTTTTTAATTTTTTTTTGAAAATTTCATTTTTTAATTTATTGTAAAATTCAGTTTTTAACACTTTTTATTTATTTTTTTTGTAAATTTCATTTTTTTAATTTTTTTTTTGTAGAATTTGGTTTTTAAATATATATATATACATAGTATTCTAAAAAATTTGCCATTTACAAGATTTGAACCTGATTCATTTGGGATATTAACAGACCACATAACCACTAGACTAGCTCGTTTATTTGGTTTGTATCTTGCAACTTAAAATATATAAGCTCATGCAAAAAAGAAATAAAAAACAATATCCCGTATATAATCTTTTTAGATAATTTTGGAATTAATTTTCATAAGATATGTATAAAAAACGTTGCGGTTTAATAAATTTTAACAGACTATATGAATCAACATGCCTCTTTTTCTCACAACCCTAATGATGAAGGGCAAAAGTTCAATAAAGATTATCTTTTTATCAAAGATCCAAAGACTCCATCTCAACCCTCCATTTTTTCATCAAATTAAATAAAACTCACTTTCCACCCCTTTTTAAACAATTAAATATCTCACAAACCGTTAATCGTTACGTAAAATGAAACATACCATTGCAACGAGAATTAAATCATCTTTCTATAGAGGGGCATTTTGATATACTTTCGACGAACTTTTTTTTTAATTTTATTTTTCAGTCACATGTGATTCTGGAAAATCACATGTGATTTGTATCACAAATCATATGTGATTTTATTAAATCACATGTGGTTCTGATACAAATTATATGTGATTTTTTGAGACGTGACTGCAAAAAATTAAAAAAAAGTTCGTCGAAAGTATATCAAAGTGCCCCTATATAGAAAGATGATTTAATTCTCGTACCGATGATGTATTTTTTGTCGTTTGACGATTTATCGTTTGCAAGATATTTTAATTTTAAAAAAGAGGTGAAAAGTGAGTTTTTTTAATTTAATAAAAAAATGAGTGGCTATGATTGGTCTATTTTGATAAATATTGAATCTACATTGATCTCATCTCAATGATGAAGTACGTTATTTTTCTCAGCTTGTGTCAGCATATGTTGATTTCTTTTTTTTTGGGCCATCTTCTTTGTTTTGTTTAAAGATACTCCCTCCGTTTCAAAATTATTGTCACCCGACAAAAAATACACAGTTTAAGAAAAGTGCATTTATTACTGCTTTCTCTTTCTTACTTTTTGACAGAATGACAGTTTTACCCTTAACTAATTAATTAAAGTCTTCTTTAAAGTTTGTAATAATAATTTCAAACAATGGTAATATAGTAAACTTGATCAAACTTCCATATCTATATTTAGTAGTGGACAATTAAATTGGGACATCCCAAAAAGGAAACGTGGACAATAAAAAATAAAAATAGGACGGAAGGAGTATATGTTTTTTTCTCAAAACCCTAATGAAACTGTGTTATTTTTTTGATTTTGTTTATGTATATGTTTGTTTTGTTGGTATTAGGGTTTGATAATACGGTTTTTTGATATTTCAGTTATAATATTTTTTTTGACTCTGCAGATATGGTGACGGTAACTTATGAGCAAATCTTATTAAAAAAGTTGCACTTTTTAATGGGTGTTGGTTAATCTGAGCTACTCCTGTACATATAGATGCCGTCTGTGTTTTACCTGCCCAAAGAATCTAGAAAATTATTGATAAAGCATCGTCTGGTGTTTAGCTTAGGCTATTTGGGAAGGTTCATCTAAAGTTAAATTTATAGAGGATATATAATACTGTGTTTATTGATTTGTAAACCGGAACCTATGATAAATTATATGATATGAACATAACTATGGCTGAATATAAAATGTCATTTTATGCCTTCATATCCTACTTAAAGTTGCAATGAACAACAACACATGTTTCCTTCGAGATCACTGACTACACCCACTATGCTCACAGAATATCAGGTTTCCTTTCTCACTAAATGTACCCACTTGTGTCGAGGGAGATTTAACTTGCAGACTTTGATTGTACATTTCTTATCTGCAACTATATCTGGTTTATGAACCTCACTCCTAGGGTATGCAAACCCAATTATGCTTGGAAATAGATTGGCCATTCACCATGTTCTGTGACGTGCCTTTCATTATCATTAATTACTGTCAGGATATCTATAGGGGAGAATTGTAGACCACCTGTGCAGAATGATTTTACCTACCAAATTGGAACAGCACAGTGTCTAGCGTTCTCAGACTAAGCATGATTCCAGAACAACTGATAGTATCAAGAGATTTTTTTCATATTGTAAGTTAACTTTGTGTAGTATCATTTTATTTTAAACCGATATTTTTTTCTGTTTTTTTCTATCCACTATTTACATAAATCTTTTCTATTGACCGTAAGAGTAAATGTGTTTTAGCTTTTGTTTGCATTTGGAAAGACGTGAAGGGTTTTGAAAATGTAATGATGCACTATGCTTACAGAATATCAGGTTTCCTTCCACACTAAATGTACCCACTCGTGTTGAGAGAGATTTAACTTGCAGACTTTGATTGTACATTGCTTATTTTCTCAAAACACTACAACAATATAAGGGTGTAGGGTCGACAATTTCTACCCTAAATTACAAAGGGTGTCGACCCAAAGTGTTTAGGGTCGACAATTTTGACCCTAAGAACTCGATCTCAAACTACTTCGACCCAAAATATTCTTTGGTTCGGACACTCATCCTTTTATTTGGGCCCGACAAGGGGGACCACACATTACAACAAAATAGTTTGACTAACTTTTAGGGTCGAACAATGCTTTGACACTTTCGGGTCGAGAATTTGTCGACCCTAAATTTATATTTATTTAAAACCATTTTATATTAGAAACCAGTTATTATTTAATTGTCTTCAGTGCGACATTACACTTGAAAACTTTGGGTCGACTCAATGTCGACCCCTTAAGGTGTGATATTTATATTAAACACTTACTAGGGTATTCCAGTTGGTATAACCTAATTTGGGTTGACGGTGTCGACCCTATATTGAGATTAGGGTCGACAATGTCGCACCCTTATAGTGTGCTGGGCAAATATAAAATACTGGACGCCTGTCCTCGTTTTCCAGATTTTTTCCGGAAAAACATTTCTAAATTCAAACAAATCCCAGAATTCGGCAAATCCACAATACGATACAATATCAAAATCACTAAACGTTGCCAATTACCACAAATCCTCTACAATACGATAAATTACCAAAACGTCTTACAAATACAATTCAACAAATCCATTTTTTGTTTACCTTATAACTAATACGTCACAATTCTACTCAAACAAAATCACCGCACGATAAAAATACTAAATCCCTGTTTTCACAAACCGTAACAAGAAATCGCTAAAAATTTATTACACATACTAAGATACTACCATAAAAAAAGCCTAATCGTCGTAGTCGTCGTCGTCGAATTTTTTTTTGTCATCAATCACACTCTCGTCGTTGTCATCGTCCTCCTTCACTACCCTGATGACTCGTTATTGTTTTCATGAGCCAAATTTTGAGCCAATTGTCACAGCTCGCGAATCATTCATCATGGGGATTTCGTTTGAAGGATGTAGTGGGGGGTATTCGGCTGAGAATTTGAACCAGAGGGTCACAATGAGGGGAGTGAGAACGGGACGTTAACATTGTGAAGTTATTTATTGGTGACGGGGTGGTGGAAATTGGGCGTATAGGGAGCGTGGCGTGGGCCGTATAAGGAGGTTGGAGTGGTTGGGAGTGGGCCGTGTATAAGGAGGTTGGAGTGGTTGAGTAATGGGAAATGGAGGTTGGAGTAAGTTGAGCCATTAGGGTGATTTGGGCAATAGGACCGGTGTTGGGGGTGGGGGTACAAGACTAAAAGTAGGAGGGATAAATGGACGAGCACTATTTGGTGAGTTGTAGTGCATAAAAAACTGACCTAGGGCGGCATTATTCGCCTTAGAATTTTGTTGCGCCACATTAGCTCGTTGTGCCGCCGCGTCAGCCTTTAACGCAGCCAAATAAGCTCGTGCCTGCGCCTCCTCAGCTTGCTTCCTCAGCAACTTTCTCTTGCTCTTGTTGCCTGAACCATCTGCGTGATTGATTCCCGTAGTCATAACTCATCTCTAATGGCCGATTTGGTCGCCTGCGAAGAAGTTGTGCACCACCGGTAATTCCTGCCCATGCCCGACATATTCTGGCGAGGGTAACAAAATTATCATCACGGTTACAACAGCGACTACATGGGCAACGGATCTTTCGTGTGATGGGGTGCAACAATGGCTCACAATGCTTGATGAATGCAAAAAGACCATCTAAAAATGCATCGGAATTACGATTGGATATAGTGGTCCAACTCTTATCAATTGTCATAACTGCGTTGCAAATAAACATATTCAAATAAATGATTTTTATTTTTTTATACCAAAAGGTCATTAACAAAACTATGAATCAAAAAGGTCATACTAACCAAATGAATATGAACTGTTTTGTTTACCTAGTGCAACTATGGAAGGCAATCCTAACCCACTCTTTGAATGTTTCGTCTCATATATGAATGCGTATAACCGATTTACTATTTGAGCAAATTTCGGCAGCATTTCCCCTCAACTCCCCAAATATGTGTTTAAAGACATATTCGTAGGAGTAAAGGAGAAACACTGTCGAAATCATCTCAAATAGTAAACCAATTATACGCATTCATATCCTAAATGAGACAAAACATTCAAAAAGCAGTCCCAAACTGGGGACTTTCCGAAATTAATTTCTAATAAATTAATTTCGGACGGGTTTTCTATAGGATGATTAAATTCAGACGGGGATTTTCCGAATTTAATCACTAAAATCCTAAAACATTCCTAAACGCATACCAAATGCATATCCATTTATATCAAATACAAAAACAAATACCAAACGCATATCCATTAAACGGTTCCTAAACAATCCTAAAATCCTAAAACATTCTTATACGGTTCAAATAAGCTTATTCTATCATTTTAGGAGCATAAGGAGTGTTTGGATTAGGGTTAAACACAAATTAATAATTTTTTACAATCCCTGACGACATGTCACCGGGGATACCAAAAGGATAAAAAAAGACATACCTTTTCTCGCTGTGGTCGTGGACCCTGCAGTGGTCGTGTACTCGGCTGTGGACCCGGCTGCTACACGTATTGATACCCGGCTGTTGACTGTCCGGCGGTTGACTGCTTGCGGTTGACTACCGGCTGTTAACTCGGTCGGCTGCCGAAAATCAAACAAGCCTATATTAATCAAAAACGAAAATCAAAAAACGAATTATACCTCAACGAAAATCCAACCTTTATTAATCAAAAAAAAAAATCAATCACCACCAATAACTAAACTTGTTTAGAGGGTTAGAAAGAATTATGTTTAGAGGAAGAGAAGGGTTTATAAGTTTAAAAGTTTTTGCAAAATTATGTGAATGTTTATAAGTTTTTGCAAAATCGTCAATGGCAGCGGTAGTGGTGTTTATAAGTTTTTTTTCTTTCTTTTTTGTGAATGAGGCTGTTTCGCAGATATGTATATGGTTAAGATTTAGTGTCGACATTTGTTTGACGTTTTGGGTCGACAATGTCGACCCTAAATTTTTTCAATATAAAATATTTAGTCAATCTGGATAACATTTAGGGTCGACACACTCTTTTATAATTTGGGTCGACAATGTCGACCCTAATTTCTTTATATATTAAAATTTTGGTGAAAATATTATGGCGGGGTGGTTTAAATTTGGTGAAAATTTTCGTAAATATGGAGGTAAATTTAGGGTCGACATTTATATGCAATTTAGGGTCGACATTGTCGACCCTAAACTTTTTTATATAAAACATTTGTTCCACCTACAAACCTTTTATGAAAAATCTTTTTTTATATTATAAATAATTAAAATTAATATTAAAAATGAATAATAAATAATTTAATTAATATTAAATAAATTAAAAATGATTTAATGAAAATTAGACGGATGAGTCGAGATGGTATCGTTATATATGAGATATTAAACGGATCAGTCGATATAGTATCGGTGATACATGAAATGTTAAACGGAGGAGTCGATATAGTATCGTTACACATGAAATGTTAAACGGATGAGTCGATATAGTATCGTGATACATGAGATATTAAACGGATCAGTCGATATAGTATCGGTGATACATGAAATGTTAAACGGAATGTTAAACGGATGAGTCGATATAGTATCGTGATACATGAGATGTTGAACGGATGAGTCGAGATGGTACCGTTTCACATGAAATGTTAAACGGATGAGTCGAGATGGTATCCTTAGACCTGAGATGTTAAACGGATGAGTCGAGATGGTATCGTTATATATGAGATATTAAACGGATCAGTCAATATAGTATCGTGATACATGAAATGTTAAACGGAATGTTAAACGGATGAGTCGATATAGTATCGTGATACATGAGATGTTAAACGGATGAGTCGATATGGTACCGTTTCACATGAAATGTTAAACGGATGAGTCGAGATGGTATCCTTATACCTGAGATGTTAAACGGATGAGTCGAGATGGTATCGTTATATATGAGATATTAAACGGATCAGTCGATATAGTATCATGATACATGAGATGTTGAACGGATGAGTCGAGATGGTACCGTTTCACATGAAATGTTAAACGGATGAGTCGATATAGTATCGTTACACATGAAATGTTAAACGGATGAGTCGATATAGTATCGTGATACATGAAATGTTAAACGGATGAGTCGAGATGGTACCGTTTCACATGAAATGTTAAACGGATGAGTCGATATAGTATCGTTACACATGAAATGTTAAACGGATGAGTCGATATAGTATCGTGATACATGAAATGTTAAACGGATGAGTCGAGATGGTATCCTTAGACCTGAGATGTTAAACGGATGAGTCGATATAGTATCGTGACACATGAAATGTTAAACGGATTAGTCGATATAGTATCGTGATACATGAAATGTTAAACGGATCAGTCGATATAGTATCATGATACATGAGATGTTGAACGGATGAGTCGAGATGGTACCGTTTCACATGAAATGTTAAACGGATGAGTCGATATGGTACCGTTTCACATGAAATGTTAAACGGATGAGTCGATATAGTATCGTTACACATGAAATGTTAAACGGATTAGTCGATATAGTATCGTGATACATGAGATGTTAAACGGATGAGTCGATATGGTACCGTTTCACATGAAATGTTAAACGGATGAGTCGAGATGGTACCGTTTCACATGAAATGTTAAACGGATGAGTCGATATAGTATCGTTACACATGAAATGTTAAACGGATGAGTCGATATAGTATCGTGATACATGAAATGTTAAACGGATGAGTCGAGATGGTATCCTTTTACCGCCAAAAACTCCCGCCAAAAACTCCCGCCAAATACTCCCGCCAAGCACTCTTCTTTACCATAAAAGCAGATAGTATCTTATCCTCACAAACACAGATACTCTTTCCTCCCAAGCACACACACTCTTATCCTTACAACTACCTACCGACACATTACATACTTACTTATATCCTCATAACCACCACCACATTCAACACCACCTCGATCAACTGCCACCAGATGGAGCGATATGATCAAACTTTTAAGTGCACGTGTGAAAGAGGAGATGTGGTGTTGCGAACATCGCACAAACATTACAGTTATGGTAAATAATACTACGCATGTCATTGTTCAAAGGTGAACTATCAAAACATAATTATTTATGTAATATAAAATAATTTTCTTGTCAAAATGACTTTTCTTATGATTTCCTTACTACGTAACAGCCAGGAACTCAAGATAGAGGATGTGGCTACTTTATGTGGATGGATGACCTCAGGCTCCATATAAGTTCTTCTTCTGGATTGTCAACACCTCCAAGTTCTTATCCGGGACCTTCAACACGTCCAAGTTATTCTCCGGGACCTTCCAGATCTGCACAGAATCTCGGAAAGGCAGAGTGCTCAAATTGTAAGTTCTTGGCTGAAAAGATAAAGACACTAGAGGCAAAGATAAAGATACTAGAGGGAGCACTAGAGATGGAAAGGCATCCCGAGAAACACACACTTGAGTCAGCTGCAATACTTCACGAGCTCTATAATGACATGGGAAAACTTGGTTTGGAGTAGTTTTTCATTAAGATAAATCAATTTAGCATTTGGAATGTAATTCATATGCTTTAATGTTTGAGTGTTTATCGATTTCTAATGTAATTTGATGTTATAATAATAAACGTTAATCGATTAGGAATCATTCCGTGTATTTTGATTATTTATTGTGGTTTAACTACATTCAATTCAGTTAACTTTGAAGTAAATTTATCAAATTATCAAACTAATAAATGATAAAATAAATAAATAAAAATAACAATTAACACTTTTAGCCACGACATATCGAGGCTAAATACCTTAATTTTTTTTATCATTTAATTTATTAATAAAATCCTAAAAAAATTAAAATAATTAGAAAACTTTTAGTCACGATTTATCTGAATTTATAAAAAGTATTTTAAATTTTTGTATAAATTTTTTTTTAAAAAGAAATTTAGGGTCGACATTGTCGACCCTAAAATTTTTTATAAATGGTTTTATGTATTTATAAATTGTTTTATATATTTATATATAATTTTACATGGATTAAATTTTGGTAAAAAAATTAGGGTCGACATTGTCGACCCTAAAATTTTTTATAAATTATTTTATGTATTTATAAATTGTTTTATATATTTATATATAATTTTAAATGCATTTTATACATTAGAAAAGGTATAAAGTCATGGAAAATATTAGGGTCGACCTTGTCGACCCTAATTTTCGACCCAAAACAGTTTTCTTTGACTAACCAGTTTTGTTGAATAAATGTGGTCCCATGCCTCATTTAGGGTCGACATTGTCGACCCTAATTTTCCTCGACCCAAAACCGACATTTTGTTGTAGTGCTCGTATCTGAATAATGAGTGTGAATACAACATTATATGTATTATTGTAATTGTAATTGTGATTTGTTCATTAGATTGTATTTGTATATATACTAATGTCATGGCTTTGAAACTAAGCAACTAACACATAACCTAATGGGTACGGCCCATCTATACAATTGGACCGGCCCATCTAAATAGATTCGATGGTGTACAAAGCGATCAAAGAAACTACTAAGATGGAAATACAACAGTATTGTAGTGAGAACCATAAACATGTATTTTTCGTATACATATAACTGGCATGAATTTAAGATTGAACAAGCATAGCTATCGTGGAGATTTTAGAGACTCGACTTGTGATTTTCCATGAAGACCATTTAACCTGATAAAAGTACGATACTCATTAAAGGTCATGGGCTGATATAGAGCCGATTCTGTGTCTGTTATCAGCTCCTCAGCAGGACTTATTGGAATATCTCCTCTTGGGTTGTAGAAGAAGGCCAACGAGACTCGCTCTTCGTTTGAGTTAACAATCACATGATGCTCTATGCTCTTGTACTTTGCATTGATTAGCACCTGGAATTTCTCATAAATTAATGTAAAAAGATAAAATAAGACTTATTAGTATTCTTCTTAGATATCGTTTGAAAAAATCAGATATAGTGATTCTTCCAATTACGTCACTAGAAGACTAACCTGCAACTGATCATCTGGCAACAAAATTCAGATAATGAAAGCATTAGGGATTGGTTTTACAGTGACCCAATCATCATCCTTGCGGACTTGTAAGCCAGAAACATGATCATCTGGCAACAAAATCGTAATACCGCCTGGATCTGAATGTGGGGAAATTCCTA
>BQNB010044569.1:12009-35039 GCA_026074375.1 Tanacetum coccineum
TACGTTTTTGTCTGTTTATTTACATTTCGTCCGTTTTTTTACGTTTCGTCTGTTTTATTACGTTCTCGTCCGTTTCTTTACGTTTCGTCTGTATATTTACGTTCTCGTCTGCTTTTTTACGTTTTCGTCTGTATATTTACGTTTTTGTCAGTTATTTTACGTTTTCGTATGGTTTTTTACGTTTTCGTCCGTTATTTTACTTTTTGACTGTTTACGTTTTCGTATGGTTTTTTATGTTTTCGTCCGTTATTTTACTTTTTCGTCTGTTTTTTAACGTTTTTGTCTGTTTTTACGTCTTCGTCCGTTTTTTTATGTTTTCGTGAGTTTTTTCTACGTTTTCGCCCTTCTTTTTACGTTTGCGTCCGTCTTTTTACTTTTGCGTCTGTCTTTTTACGTTTTCCTTCATTTTTTACGTTTTCGCACGTTTTTTACGTTTTCCTTTGTTTTTTCAAGTTTTCGTCCTTAAAAGTACGACAACGTAAAAACAGACGAAAACGTAAAAAAAGGACGAAAACGTAAAAACTGACAAAACGTATAAAAACTAACGAAAACGTATAAAAACTGACGGAAACGTAAAAAAACTGACGGAAACATAAAATAACTGACGAAAACGTAAAAAACAGAGGACAACGTAAAAAAACTGACAAAAACGTAAAAAATTGACGGAAACGTAAAAAAACAGACGAAAACATAAAAAATTAGACGAAAACGTAAAAAACCGACTCAAACGTAAAAAAACTAACGCAAACGTAAAAAACTGACGTAAACATAAAAAAACAAAAGAAAATGTAAAAAAAAACTGACAAAAACGTAAAATAACTGACGAAAACGTAAAATAACTGATGAAAACGTAAAAAACTGACGAAAACGTAAAAAAAACTGACGGGAATGTAAAAAAACTGACGGGAACGTAAAAAAAACAGACGAAAACGTAAAAAAACAGACGAAAACGTAAAAATACTGACGAAAACGTAAAATAACTGAAGAAAACGAAAAATAAAACTGACGAAAACGGAAAAAAACTGACGAAAACGTAAAAAACTGACGCAACGTAAAAAAAACTGACGCAAACGTAAAAAAACTAAAGAAAACGTAAAATAAAACTGACAAAAACGTAGAAATACTGACGAAAACGTATAAAACTGATGAAAACGTAAAATAACTGACGAAAACGTAAAATAATTGACCAAAACGTAAAAAAACAGACGAAAACGTAAAAAACACTAGTAAAAAGATAAAGAAACAAAAAAGAAAGAAGTAGTTAATTAGAACAAAAACAAACGGTCTTTTTCATGCAGATGAAGACTTTAGATGTACCTCTTCTTCTGCGGACATGGTTTGTAGATGAAGAGGTAAAACCTCTAAAAAAACAAACGAAAAAGTCATTTGGCAGAACATACACCTCTTGGGGAGAAGTTCACTAAATTCTTCGATGCCGTTGTCCAAACAACAATTTGGTCCATATGGCGATACAGGAACAATTTTATTTTCTCCTCCAAGAAGCCTTCTAAAGATCTTATCTTCAACGGCATCAAGATGTATTCTTTCCAAAATAGATTGTTAAGTAGAGGTAGAAGAAAATTTCTTTTAAATTGATCAAGTGTCTGATCCCTTGTAACCGCTTTATCCTTTTTTTTTACGCGTTATCCCGTTCCTTTTTTAGTATCTAATTTGAATCGCCATTCAAAAAAAATAAGTTGTCATGATCAAGTACAGATTATAGCCACTTGTACAATCTGATTTCAGTCTGGCCGGCATGTGATGTGGTCCATGAAATACAAACAAGCTTTATTGCAAATCAATCCATTTGCAATCTGTTGCATCACAAAACCAAGTCCTGAAAAAGATGCATACATTTTTGTTGTAATAAGTGGGTTGGAAAACTCCCTAAATTTGGTCCATAAGAATGTTGGAACAATAATTATATTGGATTTTACATCACTTGCAACATTTCTGTTATTTTTCGCCAAAATATTGAGATACGTACAAATTTTAATTCACGTTGAATTTCATTTAAGCAATAAAAGATCAATGTTCCCTAAAGGGTTCATCTCTTCATAGTTTCTATCCGGTTCCCATATGACCTTAAAAGTATCATTGTTGAATAAACGGTACGTAGATTATGATTGCCCTAATATGAGGTACGTGCCGTAGTTACTCCTTCAGTTAAATTTTCAGAACCATTTGACTTTTAGGGTCAAAAGGTAGGGGAGGATGGTGCAAACAGAAAAGGTGTGCTGCTGATGCAATGTCCCACATGGTCCATTTATGCAATTATATACATATACTATGTTTGGAATAAAACTACGTCGTTTTGACATAGTTTTTATGATGCTATAGTAACCGGCCCATTGGGCTCCTACTTTGGGCCGGCCCATTTGACACTTTTTTTTCTCTTTTTATTTAATTAGGCAACTTTAAAAATAAAAATAAAAATTGTTCGGCACAAAATAAGAAACAAAAATATAAAAGTACTTATTTTTTTATTTTTTTTGAACGGCGAAATTTTATTAAACTAGCAAGGCGCTAGAAAAAACTACAAAGAAATCAAATAAGGGTTTTTATACCAATCGTTCCAAGAGAAAACCCTTCTACATCTATAATAACACCAATGAAAAGATAAGGACACGATGTCGTCGAACAATGAAGCGCGAACAGTAGGAGTGTCATCAAAAATAGTCTGATTCCTCATCCCCCAAATCGACCACCAAGCCACATAAAACACTCCTTCCAATAAACTTTTAACTTTGATGGGGAGCCGAATAGATAAGAACCAAGTATTCCACTCCGAAAATGAAGACCAACAATGCCAATATAAGTTACACCATCGACATATCCGTCAAAGAATACCCTTAGACAAAGTACACCTAAATATAATATGTTAATTAATTTCTTCGTCAGCGATGCAAAGCGGACAAGAAACCGACTCAAGAGCAACACCTTTCTGAATTAAATTGGATCTAGTTGGGAGACAATCACGCCGCGCACGCCACATAAAAATGTTGATTTTTATAGGAATTGCCTTCACCTACCTGGTAGCTCCTGAGTACGAAGGGAGGGTTAAATCATCAATGGCGTTCCGAACATCTCTAACGCGAAAAGACCCGTCGCTTGCCAATGAGCAGACCTAACGATCAGGAATAGGAGAAATCAACACAGAAGCTAATAATGAAGAAAGATCCGACAGCTGCTGCTGTTCTATGCCCCCTCGAACAGCCCTCCGAAATGAAGCAACCAAATCAGAACTCATTTTCTCAGCAACAGAAACTTGACTGTTTGTCTCGAGAGCAAACAAACACGGGAAAGCAACCCGCAAGGGTTTATCTCCCTTTCATCGATCGAACTAAAACTTAGTATTAATACCATCTCCCAACCGTTTAGAGCAATACAATAAGAAATCAAAACCACACCTCTTAAGCACTTGAACTTCCTTGAGAATCGAATTCCAAATCGAAGAAGCATGAACAGTAAACGAGTCAATCGAATCCCCATGAATAGCTTTGATAATACGAAACCAAAGAGATCCATCTTGCGACACAAACCTCCACACCCACTTCAAGAGGAGAGCGCGGTTAAGAGCATGATAACTAGAAACACCCAACCCCCCTTTTTTCTTAGAGGCAAGAATCTTGTCCCATGCCACCCACGAAATTTTATTCTCCGAATGATCCGCTCCTTTAAAAAAATTACTCCTAATAGATTCCATCGCCTTAAGCACTCCTTTAGGGACTTTAAAGATAGACATTGTATAAAGAGGAGACGCACCAAGAACCGATTTCAATAAAGTAAACCTTCCGCCAATAGATAAGGTTTTAGCCTTCCACTTAGAAAGACGCTTTCTCAATTTAGCCACAACGTCATCCCAAGCCTTATGTCTAGACATACATTCACCCACCATAACACCAAGATAACGAAACTTGGACTCCAAAAAGGAACATCCAATAGACGCCGCCATAGCCTCAACAGAATTCCGAGGAACACCCACTCCCATGATTTGACTTTTAGAAATATTAATCTGTAATCCTGAAGCGAGATAGAAGCACTTAAGAATATAAATGATACCTCGCAAATTCGCGTCAGACCACTCTCCTACAAACAAGGCGTCATCCGCATAGAATAAATGCGATAAAGATATATTATCGTTGAGCCGAATACCTTTAAACCACCCATCATTAACCGCTCTACTGACCGATAAATGTAACGATTCCATTAAGAGAATAAAAAGAAAGGGCGATAAAGGATCACCTTGCTTAAGCCCACAATGAAATTGGAACTCGTCAGAAGGACTCCCATTCACCAAAACCGAAGCCTTAGCAAAACAAAAAGTTCCACGAATCCACTTACACCACTTCGAACCAAAACCAAACGCCTCAAGAACATCAATCAAGAAATCCCAACGCACCGAGTCATATGCCTTAGCGAAATCAACTTTAAAAAACAAAGCTTTCTTATGCTTCTTTTTACACCATTGAAGAACTTCGTTGAGAATGAAAGGACCATCCAAAATTTGTCTATCCGCCACAAACGCGGATTGAGTGTTAGAAACAATCCCCGCAATAACTAAAGACAAACGATTAGCCAAAATTTTAGAAACAACTTTGTAGACGCTCCCAATAAGGCTAATAGGACGATAGTCATTGACAAATTTTGCATCCGCTACTTTAGGAATTAGAGCAATAAAAGAAGAATTACAACCTTTGGCAAACGACCCGTTAA
This sequence comes from Tanacetum coccineum, assembly GCA_026074375.1. Lineage (NCBI taxonomy): Eukaryota > Viridiplantae > Streptophyta > Magnoliopsida > Asterales > Asteraceae > Tanacetum > Tanacetum coccineum. Next base: position 16,726 of record BQNB010044569.1, read on the forward strand.
CGAAAAAATGCTCAACCGCTCCACAAAAATCAGGCCCGATAAAAGAAGGATTTATGACTTGGTTGTTGGATTCAACTAAATGCCTTAAAGTTAGATTGTCTTCATATGTTTGGCACTGGATTATTATGAACGATTGTGTGGTAGCTATGGCATATCCTTGTGGTACTTGTGACTTTATTTCAATATCAACATTTATTCACAAACTTTTTTGTGGAACACTCATTTTTTTACACATATACGTTACACAATCGGACAAATGTCTCAAATAAAATTTGAATTCACAATGTATTTGTTGGTAAACAAACTCACATATCATCAGGCAAAAAGCCTAAGGTAACATTTTGATCACTATTACGAATAACAAAATAAGTTTCTACCATCAATTTATGTACATGTATTTTTTAAATTGCTTTTGTGGTGAAAGACTGAATTGCACTTAGATCCATCTTTCTTTAAGCAATTGCATATCACATGCTTGTGAGTGACCAGCCACCATATTTAGAGATGTAACTTTCACACCTTGTTTGACCACCCGTTGGGCAAGCTTCATTGTAGGATTTACATGTCCTTGCACAAGATGAGGTATGAGCAGAACACGTAAGATTTTTAAAAATGCAGTGCTTTCTACTTGATTGTTACCACACTTGTGTATAAACATACATGGGCTAGACCAAGGTTGTTAAGATCGGGGTTTTTATCATGAATCGTTTTTTATCTTTGCAAGATCAGAATGGTTCGATTGGATCGAGATCAAAAGATCATTCTTAAATGTTCAGATTTTACATCTCGTAATTTGTAATTAAAATTGACAATATAACAAATTTATGTAGAAAAAAGAGTTCAATAAGCTAAAACATAATGGAAATGAAACTCACATGGTTTTAGAATACTAATTTATTTAATCGGTGATTTCGGACAATTAATTTTTTAATCTAAAAACCTATATATTTTACACTTATATGACACTTATGGTTGCTCATGTTTGTTTTATTATTCAACTTTAACAAAATACAATTCTTTTATAGTTTCTTTGTTTAAAATATTTGAGGCTGTAGGATCGAATCGGATCGAGATTTTACGATTCTATGGTAAAATCAAGGTCCTACGTAGGATCTTATGTATTCAAAGATCTATCGACCCTTTGTCACTTAGTAGAATCGGTACGATCATGAGAGCTGGATCAATATCTTATAACTGCTATGGGCCATGACATTTACCATTTTCAGTAATAAATGCTAGTTAGTGTATTGAGCCCATCCTTTTATTGCCTGATTACATACGTCTGATAACATATGTCTCAGTCGTGCCCCTTGATGGCCCTATATAGTTAATTTTGGCCCTGCACGTTTGATACGATTTATAACTTAAAATCAAGATTTTGCTTTTTTTTTATCAAGTTCATAAATGCTGACACTTGAAATAGTTCGTATAAAGCCATATACATCTAGCTATATAAGAGCTATTAAAATCAGATTCATTGTATTTACAATGTCTACATGGAATATTAAACTTTTACGGACATGTATATGTAGTAATGCGAATTATTTCTTATAAATATAGATTTGAAGCTTGTGGACGTGAGGCAACCAGCTAGTAACAAAAAGCAATGTTTTTGAACATTTTCCATGTTGGGCAATAGGGTTGGTGGACTACAAGTACTAATACGATATTGATGGTAGTTAAAGAAAGGATTGAGAAATTACGTGATACTGATTTTGTCCCATAAAGCTGTAACAAAATTTCATTTCGGACCTTTTACGTTAAATACTGCTATATCTTATACGGCAAATCTATACTTCTATACTACATAACGCATTTTCCACCTATTTTTAAAAAAGTAAGAAATTGAAAGTTAAAACTATCTAAGGAAACATTGTATAGCAATTAAAAAACGTATAGCATTTCAAATCATATGGAAGCATTAATGCTAATTTGAATCGTATGTTAATTTCATTGAATGCTAATTGATAATTTAAATATTAATTGTTAATTTGAAGTTAATTTAGGGAATGAAATGGCTGTCACAAGTTGAAAATTCGCAATATATGGTTGTCCAATATATCTATATATACTACATTATAAAAGGAGAAAGCCTCATTTTGCTCATTCACTCTCTCTCTTTAAAAACATACACAACATCACACTCCCCTCTCCCTCTCTAACTACCGCCGGCTGCCGCCCTACCACCACCGGTTGCCGCCCACCACCGCCTGTCAACCACATCCATTGAATTTGATATATAGATAACTAGAAACCCTCTCCCATAAAAACACTACATCCACCACCGGCGGTCGTCACCACCACCGTTTATCACCACTGCCGACACCACCGGTTCTCACCACTCCCGACGACACCGATGCCACCAACGCCATACATCTCCACCGCCGCACCTATCAACCACCGGACGTCACCTACCACCGAAATAACACTTAAAAGGGAGTTTTTCCAGCTTTAAGGTATTTTTGAGTTATTTTTATAGTTTCTATATTTAGATCTATTGTTTTTTTAATAGATCTTTAGTTTATAAATGTAGATCTAAGATTTTACTAAATTATTATGCGTTTTTTGAAGGTTTCTTTATATAGATCTGTAGACTTTATTTGTTTATCTGAGTTTTTATAAGCTTTTTTTTGCGTTTTTTTGTTATAGGCGTCACTTGGAGGAATCTCCTTAGCTGGCAAATAATACCCATGAGTCAACATTTGGGTCAATTTGACTCTTTTTTTTATGTATGATGGGCTAAATAGACTCCCTCTTTTATTGTCAGCGGGCTTGATGGACTATTAAATATGATGGAACAAAATAAACATGGGTATAATGGTCGGGTACTTTTTATAGATGTGTCTTGTTGGGTATAGCAATTTTCATTCGTTTTTAACGTTTTTATACGATTTCGACCATTTTCGATCGTTTTCGACCGATTTCGATCAATTTCGACCGATTTCGTTCGTTTTCGACCAATTTCGCTGATTTCGAGCGATTTCAACCGTTTTCGACCGATTTCGACCGTTTTCGACCGATTTCAACTGTTTTCGACCGATTAACACTGATTTCGACCAATTTCGACCGATTTCGACCTATTTCGATAGTTTCTGACCGATTTTGACCTTTTTTGTCCGATATCAACCGTTTTCGATCGATTTTCACCGATTTTGACCGTTTTAGACCGATTTTGACCGATTTCCACCGTTTTCGACCGATTTCGAATTATTTTGACCGTTTTCGACCTTTTTCGGCCGATTTCGTCCGTTTTCGACCAATTTCAACCGATTTCATCCGATATCTACCGTTTTCGTCTGTTTTTGACCGATTTCGAACGATTTCAACCGACTTCGTCCGTTTTCGACCATTTTCGACAGTTTTCGACCTTTTTCGGCCGATTTCGTCCGTTTTCGACCGATTTCGGTCGATTGTCCGTTTTTGACCGATTTCGTTCGTTTACAACAGATCTCGACCGTTTTTGTCAGTTTTATTAAGTTTTCGTCCGGTTTTTACGTTTTCGTACGTTATTTTACCTTTTCGTTCTTTTTTTTACGTTTTCCCCTGTTTTTTACATTTACGTCCGTTTTTTTTTTTTTCGTCCGTTTTTTTACGTTTTCGTCCGTTTTTTTACGTCTTCGTTCGTTTTCGTACGTTTGTTTTTGTTATCGTCCGTTTGTTTACGTTTACGTCCGTTTTTTTACGTTTTCGTTCGTTTTTTACGTATCCGTCCGTTTGTTTACATTTTCGTCCGTTATTTTACGTTTTCGTTTATTTTACGTTATTTTACGAAAACGTAAAAAAACAGACTAAAAAGTAAATAAACAGACGGAAACGTAAAAAATAGACGAAACGTAAAAAAAACGCACGAAAACGTAAAAAAGGAAGAAAACGTAAAAAATCCGACGAAAACGTAAAAAACGGACGAAAACGGAAAAAACGGACGAAAACATACGATAATGAGCGAAAACGTGCGAAAGCAAGCGAAAACATAGAAAAACGTGCAAAGGTGTGTGAAACCGTACGAAGATGCTTAAAATATACAAGAACGTAGAAAACGTAAAAAAAGTGTGAAAACGTTCTTAAACGTAGAAAAAAATTGGACTCTTTGCCCGTTTGACCGTCACCCGTTTGACCCTCACCCGTTTGACCCTCACCCGTTTGACCCTCATCCGTTTGACCCGTTGCCCATTTGGCCCGCGCCCGTTTGACCCATGTTTTAAAAAGCACTCGTTTGGCCCGCGCCTGTTTGGCCCGTCGCCCGAACCCGCCCGACCCGCCCATTTTGCCACCTCTACTCCTTACCCACGTCGGAAGTTTGCTTTCCCGCTGCCGGAATTTGCTTACCCTCGCCGGATTATGCTTGCACGCCGCCTGAATTTCTGGATTACTTCATAATAAATTTATCATGTAATAACTGTGGGTAATTTTTGTCATACATTTAATTAAAGTTTGATGTTAACTGTTGGTAAATTCTATGAAATGTTGTAACGTTTATGTTTTCTTTTATGTAGATCCATTTGTGTATTTGGATGTGTAGATTTTCTGGGTAGTATATTTTCAAGTTTTGTAAGTTTCTTGGTAGAATTTTTAGTAGATTGTACCTAAATTATGTAGTTAGACTTTATGTAATATAAAGTTTATTGTGTATTTTGGTTGTGTAAATTTCGATATAAAGTTCATTTAAAGTTTGTTTTGTACTAACTTTAGTTTGTTGGTACCCATTTTGTATATAAAGTGTAGGTAACTTTGTTCATAAATTTTGTTGTATGAATTATTGAAATAATGTTGGTAAATGCTGAAAATATAAAACTTTTGAGATTTTGAAAGTTTAAAAGCTTTGGAATTTTAAAATATTTTGAACTTTGAAAAATTTGAATGGTTGAAAATTTTAAAAATAAAATTTTTTGGAATTTTGAAAGTTTTGAAATTTAAAACATTTTGAATTCTCTGAATTTTTTTTGAAACGTTGCACTTTTGAAAACTTTTGATATTTTAATATTTGAAAACACTAAAAAACATTTGATATTTTAATATTATAAATTTTGTACCTACCTTTTGAAAAAGAAATGAAGATGTGACCGGGACAATGCATGCATCGAGTGACTCAAACACATCGAAATCCTTTATTCATCGGGTTATGTAGCAGTTTTTTTGCTTATTTACACGGAAAGAATCAACCGGTTCGAGCAGTAAGTCAACCCGGTTTTTAATCGACCCGGTTCAATCACCGAGTCAACCAAGTCGTTCACAAAAATAAAATTTATATATATTTGAAATGATAAAAAAATATATCTATATATCGAAAACCGGTTTTACCCGGGTCATTTCAAACCCGGGGGGTCTAATTAGATTTCGAAAATATAAAAAAATGGTTTAATTTGACTTGTTTTTTCGACCAGAATCCGGTTTGAACGGGAATGGGTCGATTCCGGTTTCAATACATTTATGTTTTAATCTCCAATCATCAATCTTTTTTTATTTTTTCGTTTATAACACTTAAACTTTAATTATCACTACAACTAATTACCGCTAGGAATTTCCGCCGCTATACGCGGGTATTCATCTAGTATTTATAACTAGAGTTACGTATTTATCTGAGTACTATATATTTGCTTTGATGAAACTGTTGATTTTTTGGATCAACCTGAAAAGCAAAATTATTAAAATGTAGCAAGAGTGCAGGTTTAATTCTGCATCTTCCTTCCTGCGAACACTTTGGCAATCCTCTTGTGATCAGAGTAAACCCAGTGTTGGTTTTAAAAAATTGAAAATTTCTTGCATTATTAAATAGCTAATGATTTGCACACTCTTAAAAGTTATTTACACATTTAAATGTAAAAGTAGTTGAAGCAGAATATTAACATAGTACAAAGTTTTTGTGCATATAGAAGTGTCCCAAGCAATTTTCAAAGTGGACAATTCAAATTCCCTTATTAAAGGTTCCTTTGTTGGTTAGATTTTGGGAACTCCGTTTCTAATCCTAGATTGTTGAATGTTGTCATTTGTTTCTTTTTTGTGGCTTGATTTATTACTTTAGTTTAACCAATCTTTTAGAGGCATACTAAGCTGGCGAGGACTATAACGCCAATAGTTAGTGCATCGGGATCCGTAGCAACAAGTACTTTTCATCTCTGCCTAGTTGTTCTTACCATATATCTGATTGTGGCTGCCTATAAGTCATCTTTTTAAATCAGTGTTTGGGCCTGATAGATTTGTTATTGCTACAAGAGGCAAATAAACAATAACAATCAAAACATAAAGTGTAGACAATCATACCATAAACCTTTTGATTGTTTAGAGCAAATAACATCAATAAGAAAAAATGTTGAGGCATGTGATGGCTCACATTTTCCTTAAGATGATTCGTATCTTCCCACAGTGCATGAGAAATACATTACTTCTATTTCCTATGATATAACAACACATAACTCCATTAGCACAAATAGGTTATCAAGACAAACCAATACGTGTTTTCTCTCTATTACAAACTAGATACACAACGAATCAAGATGATTGGTGTTTACATATAGTAAGTAATCAGGATTCAAAATGGAATGGGATGGTTGTATTGTTTGGTTTTCCGTATTGAATGGTAAGATCACGATGAGTTGATAAAGATCAAGAGTGGGTACACTTATAAACAAACCATGTTTGTGTGTTACTGTGTGAGAAACAATATTTTCCTAAGTGTGTGAACTTGTGTGTCACACCCGTCAAGGCAAAAACGTAAGGCGTGACAGAGAGGATCATCATAACACATTGATATTTAACAATAGATAATTCACTAAATGAAGTTCAACAAAAATAAGTGTCATGACGACTCCCGACACAAGTGAAAACTTGTATCGTGGCTAGTCGATAACACAACCACACAAGTCATAAAGTAAAATAAAAAAGGAAAACCCACAATCCGGGTCTAAGAAACCAAACAAAACATAAATAAATAAGTATAAATGTCTAAAGCCAAAATAATCAAAGTATTTCATAACAACGCCTAAAGTCCTTCTAAGCCTGCCATGACGCTCCAACTTCCTTAAGCTTTACTATTATGATTACCTGAAAATGGATACTCGAAAATGTTAAAATAAAGTTGGTAAGCTCGTAGTTTATCATATAAAAATCATAATTTTGTTGTGCATAATGTACAAATAGGACAATAGTGAGTATCATACGCATATGCAAGCATGTAACAAAAATGAACAATCAAGAGTCACGTAGTCAGACTCAAATAGAGTTAGGAGCCTCTACCCAAAGACACACTGGGAGCCTCTACCCAAAGATATAATGGCAACTCATAAACTAAATACACACAGAAGATGTACATACATATAGCAATATAATCACACGCATTTTTCCATGAGATGAAATCGTACAATCACAACACAAAATTATTCAAAATAATGCTTTGGTACCATTTCCCCCATAAAATATAAGAAAGGGGCCACGAGAACTACCTTGATGATCAACTGCAAAGCACAAATTCAAGCTAGGAATTTACAAATTATATAAAGCATAAGTTACACATGATCACGGCTTTGTGACATTCTTCATGCTAAACTCACATATTGATGAATCAATAATGATTATGTATATGTATATACATAAGTATATGTATCCACACATCACACACACACACACACACACACACACAGATATATATATATATATATATATATATATATATATATATATATATATATAACTTATATATGGGGTTAACTATGACTGTATTAATATGATTTGGTGACTCAACGCTACCTCAACGATGACATGGCACACACATGAACATTAAAATGCTATTCATCTACAAATTCTTTATACATATCATTCGTGATTTAAAAAACCTATTCATCATTCCTATCATATCATAAACCCTAATATCTTAGGAGCTCGTAAAGTCGTACTAATGGATTATTATTTCACTATCATACGCTTCATGCACATGCCAAGGTCTTCTCCTTTTTATTTTTTTTTTTTTTTTTTTTTTTTTTTTTTTTTTTTTCTTCTTTTTTTTTTTTTTTTTTTTTTTTCTTTTTTTTGTTTTTTTTTTCTTTTTTTTTCTTTTTTTTTTTTTTTTTTTTTGTTTTTTTTTTTTTTATCCAGATACATCTACTAAAAAAAGATCTCAAGTATTTTTCAACAAAAAAATATTCAAACCTTTTGTTGTACTATACTGTAGGAAAATTTTTGTAAAGCCAATGTGTGGCAAAGGGCACAAGTCATGTTAAATCACGTTTATTTAGGAAATTGTAAGAGCTTTTGGATTTTTTTATAAACATGATGGTACTTGCAATTTGGAACGATATTAAGGCTTTTAAGGATATTAAGGTGAAATTTTTTGTTTTATTTTACACAACCTGTGCAGCGCGCGTACTCTGCCTGTTTGGTTCGACCACAATTGTGTTGCACGCTCCACATGAGACTCCAGTTAGTTCATTCAGACAAGTATGGCACTTCGCAACTGAGCCAGGTATGTAGACTTTCTTTGACTATCTTATAATACAAATTACTGTTGTGACCTTTATACAGAACATCGCAATTATATGACGGTTAACCTGGCTTTCTGGTGCTTTCTACTGGTTCTTATTGGTGTACTCATTTTCCGTTATGTGTCACGTTATGGGCAGACTCATCTAATCGTATATGTTGGAATATGCTTTCTTATGAGGTTATTAACGGTTTGTCTTCAGTTCAGCTTCTCCTTTTACTTTAATTGACATGTAATATCTATTGTGTTCTCACGAGGTTTACGGTAATGTAGGTGATGTGTGTGAAAGAAGTGGTGATTGCAATTAATCTATCGTTTTCAGGAAGCAATCTGTTCATAATACTTCAAACATGCTTTTTCACCCTGACGTTAGGTGATTGTTAATTTCGATGATGCTCTTAACATTCCTTATATGTTAAATGCCTCTCAAGGTAAATATACCATATATGATGCAAAAAAATTGAAATCCATATAACAGGATTACTGTTTTACTTTTTGTATCAGTATTAATCAAATACTTTTTATATTGCGATTTCACGGCATGATGATAAATATTACTGCTTCTTGGAAACAAAAAAAATTTCTTCTTGGTCTGACTACTATATGAAAAATTATTAGATTGTTTGTCTTTTGTTATTATCAGGTTTTTGAATGTGGACCTGTTGTTAGAGCCTGGCCCCCATAAGGAACCTTGGTCTATCACGTGAAGTAAATATGATTTTGTGGGCCTGTTTATAGATGCAAGTACAATTAAATCAAATTTGTTAGGGGTTCTGAAAATTATTAATTAGATAAATGAATGTATAAACGAATCTGATCTCTTACTCTGTTAGCATGTTAGAACTTTGATTTTATGTTGTCAACTGGTAGGATTATGGTAGCCTTATCTAATCTTTAGCTGTCCTTTGGAAAAAATTTAGCCCTTTTAAAATTACTGATATTTTTCTTTCGTTGTTTAAATTGTATATCAAGGAGATCGAAAAAGATAGCATTGAGGTACTCTAAAATTTTTAAGTTTTGTTTCATTTTATTTTTTGTGAGCTTTAAATCTTGTGCATGATCTCTAAATTTGTTAAGAAGATTGTATCTTGCAACATCAGGATGATCAAAACATGGCTGCACGGTTGGCTACAACAATGTTCAACTCACTGAAAGGAAGACCAATTCAGGTAGTGTATCTGTGATGTTTTTTTAATTTACCACAACGATACTTGACCTACATATAAAAGACATATCTGCCCGCAACAAGGAACTGATTTAACCTTGCTCTAAGAAAGGTTGGTTTTTAAATATCATGCTGCTCTCTATAAACTTGCTAATTTGCTTAACTTCCGACACTTTTAGATTTAATGGCTTATACAGGGCCGCTTTGTTGGCTTTGTGGGGAGCACTTCAAACGGAAGCAACTTATAGGGCCGCTTTGTTGGCTTTGTGGGGAAGCCAGTAGCTTATGAAGAACTGAAGAAGCGATTTGAGACATACGTAAATGATAAAAATTCAGCAATGTTTCCCGTTGATATCATAAAGGTTAACATAAACTCTCATAACCACCCCGTGTATTATGAAAGTCCTCGTCATTCTGAAATATAAATACCAACTCATAGAAGCCTTTTTGTTTCCTTCAAGTTGCTTACATTTCAATAATGAGAACTTTAAGTTTTCTTGACAGAATTGAGATCGATTCCCTACTTAAGCTATATAGAGAAACCGATGTTGTTCAAAGAGAGAACAAGAATTTTGTGTAAGCATTTACTAATGGGAAGATGGGCAGGTCAGTCGGGCCGGTAACAGGTCAAAATGGGTCATTTTTGCTGATATGAGTTTACTTAGTCTTCCTCAGCTTGTATAGCTTATTCTATGGACCCAGAAATTGTGAAAGAGGTTCTGAACCTTATGTTCTCAAATGAGGGATTACTCTTATTTGGATATTAAAATGTTATGCTAGACTCAGAAGCTTATTTCATCCCTCAATGAAATGTATGTCTATCTTCACAGATTCAAGAACAAGACATAGTTTATGTAACTGCACGGATAAGCTTAGAAGCCCGTGAAACAGCTTGGATATGGTTAAAGGTGCAGTAAAATCCTAGAGTAATTTTAAATGAATTCTGATTATTGCATTTTAAATTTCCGGAGGCTAACACACAATGGTCTTTTTACAGGAGAACTAGGATGTGATTATTAAGCGATGGGGACAAGGGATGGTGTTTACGTCTGTGCAGGACGTGTGCAAAGTAATATGTTTTTGTGTTTTTGACTGGATGATTTGTAGGTGTGTGTATGGGATGTATTTATGATTATGAATCAGGATGATGTCGTTAATATCTAACATATTTGGTTGTTTTGTCTTGCAGTGTTTTAATTTATAAGCAACTAAAGGATTTGAGCATTTGGACTAAGACGATTGCAAATGATTCACGGGTGACAGCTTTGTTTTACGTGTAAAGGGTTGTCAATCCAAGATAAAACTCCAATAGCAATCTTTGATTTTCACTCCATCCGCGACGATGTGATTGCATGTTAGTTCATTTTATTTTTCTATAACCATTTAGAAGTAACAATACAGATTTTACATGCGAGATTACTTCAACTCAGTTGGTACGAATGCTGGTGTTTATTTTATTGTGTCATTCACTAGAGGCTCAAGGTATCGGGGTGGAGGTTTTCCATGTCCTCCAAGGACTCTTCTTTGTCCTTAATCCTATTCTCATATTTGTACACTCTTTTGGAATTTTGTCCTACTGTATGGGATACACGTTCTGCAGAATCATATATAGTCTTTAGTTACTGGTCATCTATGAAGTTCATTTACTAAGATTTATGGTATGTGATTTACAATGTGCATTTCGAATATGTAATGTTGTCTTTAACTTTGTTAATAGGAAAGAAAAGAGAAGATTGGTATAAGGATAGCAACCCTTCAACAGCTTGTCTCGCCATACGGAAAGGTACGCTGAAATATCGATGCTCAAAGGGCTCGCTAATTTAATAAACTTTTGGGACCATTCTGCATCATAAATACATAGTAAAGATGGAATCTAATAGTTTTCTAACGTAAGATTTTTAACTGAAGACATAAACTGCTTCAGTACTTCTCGAGGCAATGGAGTACATACACTTTCTTCACGATCAGGTAAAGGTTTACCACTTCCCATAAACATCTCTTATAAAATGAAATTTGAGATAACTACTATTAGCTTTTGGCAAGTTCGTGATATCATAGAAATTAATACATAAATGGATGCAAATGACATTTTCTATAAAAGAAGAGTGCATCTCATGATATGAATGTACCACTGTCCATTAACTTCCCTTATAAAATGAAATTTGAGATAACTACTATTAGCTTTTGGCAAGTTTGTGATATCATAGAAATTAAAACATAAATGGTTGCAAATGACATTTTGTATAAAAGAAGAGTGCATCTCATGATATGAATGTAAATGTATCTTAAACCAGGTTTAAAAAAGGGATATTGGCTGCTTTTTATTTACGAAAAGGCTGGTCACAGACCCGAATCCGTATCCGATAGAGGAATTTATTGGAAGTTACTAATTTAAGGACAGGAAGAAGTGCAGGTATGTGTACTTTTGTAATTATATACAAATTCATGCGTAGATTTCTTCTTTTCAATGAATGTTACATGAATTGGTTTTGCTTCTTTTCCTTTCTTTGAATTGTTCTCCCCAACAGGCGGGTTTGTTTCGGGTTTTTTTTTAAATTTAACCGTGTAACTGTTCTATATTTTGTTATTTGGCTTTATAATTCAAAAGTGATATGATTTGGATAATAAGCTAGGAGTTGAAGTTTACAATTGATTAAATGTTTGAATCGCTTAACATATTCTTGGTTATTTGAGAATTACATGTAATATGACTTTAATCATGATTTAAACAGAACGGATATCGCTGCAGCTTCTTTTAAACTGATTATCTGTTCCTGTGTGATTGAAAATTGGAACATATTTGCTATATCAATATGAATTACTACTATATAATAATCTTGTGCGAATAGATAACCACTTTCAAAGTGCAATGCCAAAACCTCCCCATAATTTCTTGGTATAGTGTAGTTTAATTATAAAGGAATGAAACATCTTATATGAATGGCAATCCTTCATGAATCATAACATTTTCAGCTCCCAAGCAAGTCGATTTTTTCACATGTACTTTTGTTTTTTCCTGTTTTTTTGTTTTTCCAATTATATAGGAATTGGATTTCGAGTTAACTTAGGGGTGTTTGGGATTTCTTATGAGAGTATTATAATAAAGTCTGTTGGTTAATGTACTGTTAGTTAGTAATACGTAGTTAAAGAAAGTGTATCGGCGAATTGAAAGTTAGGCAGTTTTGAATTTGCAAAGTATATTTGTGAAAAGGTTTTTGATCTTCTCAAAAAGAACAAGTAGAGAGAAATGTAACTATCTATAAACTCGATTGATTCTTAAAACTGTTCAACTTCTGCATGATTTCCTTAAATTTGAGCTTTTGATTTTCAGAGATTGGCTGAAGTTCTTGATGCTGAAGTAAAAAGATGGAAAAAAGATGGAGCAGCGGGAAACAAAGCAACCTTCGTGCATTACTTTCAAGCTTACAATATGTATGTGTCATGAAATGTTCTTCCAATATTCTATTAAAGATCAAAATTTTCCATGTTCAGATTCTTGGGGGTCTGATAGTGGTTGACGGCCAGTTGAAGAAGCAATATGAAAAACAATAATTCAATATTCGCTAACATGGCACTGTCCGTATCAGCCGCATTTTTGAATGATGTAACATAACAGCTTGAGGAATTGAGACAACGGGCCAAGGAATTGGGACAACGATTGTGACAGCGTAATGAATTGCAACTGCAGGCTGATGCTTTAAAACGGAAGGCTGATGAATTGGAATAAGGTGGTGATGCATTGGAAGAACGTTTAACATTTAATTTACTCTATGTGTATGACGTCAAAGTGTCATGTAGAAATCACTTTGTGTTAAATAGTTGCTCAACCAATCAAACATTATACATAAAATTAATTATAACCAATAAATCATTCTGATTAGTTTCTACTTTTGGTTAATTAGTTTCTTAAGTTCTCAATTTCCATTGTCAGTAACAGGTCGTCCTGTCAACCCATTTAAGCTTTAAAAAGGTTTTTTTATAGTTGAAAAGTCAAATAGTGTAAAAAAGGGATGGGTTAAACAGGTTGATTTGTCAACTCAGATTGGTAAACGGGTCAACCCAATATGTTTACACAAACACAACAACCATTAGAACTAAACGACAAATACTGTCTCAAAAAGAGTTTTATTAACCGAAGCCGCCGCATCCACTAGATACTTTCCATACAGCCCGATATTTATGCATATAAGGATTATGAATTTAGAAGGATTTTTTATGCACCAAACAAAAGATTTGATGTTTTAAAACGACAGGCTAATGTTTTGCGACATCAAAATGTTGCAATGAAACATCAGACTTAACCCTTGAACCTAAAGGCTGATGCGGAAAAACGGTCCAAGTCACTGGAACAACGGGCTAATGCTATGGGACTTCAATTATATCAAAACTTAGGGATTCTAATGACGAAACCGACACTGAACCCTTACAAGTAAGAGATTATCATTAAATGTACCATTACAAGTATATGTTTCTGCACTTTATAGTCAAAGTTTTATGAACCGAACCCGTCCGTCGGGTAAAAAAATTTAAAACTGTAATGACACGATATTAAGCATACCAAAACAGACCAACCCGAACCTAACAAAACACTTTAATATTGAACGGACAGAAATACACCCACCCGAAAATAACTGAACAATTTAGATCCATTGAGCCCAATTGGACTCGACACTCGCAGTTATTAAGCCAAACTCACACACACCTGTTATCTAAACAAATTTTCGAAGCGAACCCGCCCGTCGGGCGGGTTATGTAACTAGTATATATATATATATATATATATATATATATATATATTAAATATTTATTTTATTTTACTATATATATATATATCTATAATAATATTTATATTTATATATATATATTTTATATTTAACTTATATATGAGGTTTTTTTAAAGTCATTTGTGATTAAAGATGTGAAATGACATGAAATGCCACCTCAATGATGACATGAACACACCTCTAGCATTAATTTTCGAATTTTTTTTAAAAATATTGTCTATGGTAAGGTTTGAACTTGTAACCTTAACCTATGGTTATGTTTAAGTAGGTTTACCAACTCGAGCCTAAGCCAAACATTTGTGTGTTTTACTATCCAAGACTATAATATATCTCCTAAAAAAATCATGTGATAATCTTTTATTTTAAAAGAATTATCATTAAGATATACTCTCTAATTATATGACTATATTCTATCCAAATTTAGTAGTGGATAAATCTGAATTTTTAAGCAAGAAAAAGTACTTATATGTGTTAATATCTCTTTTATTTATTTTCTGGTTGATTATTACGTTTTCTTAATCGTAAGTGCTGAGTTATTTATCTACATTGATATAGATACATGACTTTTTAATCAAGAAAAAAGGTATGTGTTGCTCATCTCTTTTATTTATTTTCTTAATCGTAAGTGCTCAGTTATTCATGTTTGGATATATTTTCTGTTTGATTATTACATTTTCTTAATCGTAAGTGCTCAGTTATTCATGTTTGGATATTTTAATAGTCTTCTCTTGAAGTTTAATGACTTTTTTGTCTTGCAATGCAGCTCTAAAAAATGCACAGATAGTTCCTGTTGGGAATTACAGATTTGAAGATTACAAAACCTATTAGACGAAATGAAGAAAGAAGAAACAATGAAGGTCAAATATTGTAATAGGTTAGCTTTGTTAGTAAGCTTGGGTTTGTAACCATTCCCTTCTTCTATATAAAGAGGATAGGGCGTCTAGGTTTACCAAGCCATCCTTTCATAGAGACTTCTCCAATGAGAGTCTGAAAAACGCATAGAGCGTGTGTAGTGTAGTAGTAGTTAGTTTCTTTATTGTGTTTAATAAAGAAAACCTTATTAGTAACATGATTGTGTTCTTGTTCTTTATATTCTGTTGTGCTTATCAATCATTGTTATATTACCCTAGTTGAGTCCAGATCTTGGATCCTACAGTTGGTATCAGAGCCTCGTGGCTTTCGATCTAGGTTTTAATAAGGTTTTCCTGTATAATTTATTTTTCTGTTATTATTATTAAAAGGTGGCAGGGTTTCTCCCCGAACCCTAATTCGTGTATGACAGTAGATCGGTTGATAATGATGAAGCAGCAGGTTGTTTGTTCGTGACAGCAGCATCAAGAAACAGCAGGATCTATGAATTAGCGACAATTTTGTACGAAAAAAAGTATCGCTGTATGGATTTGGGACAGTTCTATAACTGTTTTGCAAAGCTATGTGACTGAATTAGCGACGGAACAGTGACAAACCATGTGTCGCTAAAGCATATGGGAGGAAGGAGATGCTGTTTTGTGACAGATTTTGCGACGATTTTGTGACACTTTTAAGGCGTCGTCTGGATACTTAAAAAAAACAAAAAAAAAGTATATGTACGAGTTATATGTTTGTTTCTGCTGTTTTAGTTTATCTACTTTATGGGTCTGCTGGTGTACGTGTGATAACAGCAGCAGGTGGTCGTAGTTACAAAGAAAACAACAGGTTTAAAAGAAAAGTCGCAACAGGTTGTTAAAGGATGTGTGTGCAGGTATGAATGGATTTATTTTTCTGTTTGACTACGTCTGATGTATATGGGATAAGATTCGATTGGTTGTGAAATCCCTGATCTTTAGGGATTAGGTTTTGTTTCTCTATTTATTTCATATGTTTGTTAGATGTGGATATTAGAGCTGCTAAGTTTATGGGCTGCTGTTGATGGAAGTGGTTGAATAAAAGGATAATACTGGTACCTGATGGGTTAGTACTGGTCATTTACGAGTTAATTCTGTCTTCGGTTAATACTGGTTGGTCATGTGTGGTTAGTTTTGGTCACACTCGGTAATTCCTACTAGTCACTTGGTTCTTGCTGGTTTCATTATGTTCTTGCTGATTGTTGGTCTCGGTTTCTGCTGGTCGCTATAAGTTTCTACTTGTCACTTAATCGGTTCCTGCTGGTAGTTCCTGCTGGTAGGCTTTGTGGTTCCTGCTGGTCTGCTTATGGTTTCTTTTGCTTACCTTGTTCGATATTGTTTGTTATTGCTGCTAGTATTATAGGTCCTCAGACGCCCTTGGATCTTGAACAATGATGATGTGTATAGTTCGTTTTGGAGATTCAGTGCATGATATGATTCTTGATTGGAACAGTTACGCGCTCTTTACAAATATTTTGGGGGGCATATGATACCATACAGTTCATGATATGATCATCACAAAATTCGAATGATCATAAGCATTGAGTGGTTTCTGGTTGATCCGTCTGAGCTCACCGAGACTATCGGCCATTGCATGTAATCGCCATGCATATATTGACTACAAGAATTATCCAAAGACATTTTGTTACATGATATTGTAATAAGCATGTCTTTTCGCCACTAAGATAGAAATGAATCTAGTGCTATGAGGTTCATGATTCAAAGAGATGGTTAGTAATAACTTTTATGGGGAAGCTATTGTTCATATACTTCCATTTACATGCATCACCTTGAGGGGAGCGTTTTACGTGTTGCACAAGACCCCTATTGGATGATTACAAAAGGGGAAGAAGATTTATGATGTGCAGCTTATTATTGTGATGACATGTTTTAGCATTGTTTCTTCATGCAGGTTGTTTTGTAATATCAAATAGGGGAAGATTGTTGGGAATTACAGATTTGAAGATTACAAAACCTATTAGACGAAATGAAGAAAGAAGAAACAATGAAGGACCAAATATGTAATAGTTAGCTTTGTTAGTAAGCTAGGGTTTGTAACCATCCTTTACTATATAAAGAGGGTAGGCGTCTAGGTTACAATCCATCCATTCATAGCAGACTTCTCCAATGAGAGTCTGAAAAACGCATAGAGCGTGTGTAGTGTAGTAGTAGTAGTTAGTTTCTTTATTGTGTTTAATAAAGAAAACCTTATTAGTAACATGATTGTGTTCTTGTTCTTTATATTCCGCTGTGCTTATCAATCATTGTTATATTACCCTAGTTGAGTCCAGATTTTGGATTCTACAGTTCCACCTTCAACCACGGACGGAGGTTAATATCTTTACATTTGTATGTTATAAAAAATATAATAATGTAGTTATATACCAACGTTACATCATATATGGCAGATTTTTTTTCTATCAATCTACTTTTTTGCTCTTTGATATGTGTGAGTTTGATTTTATTCTACCGTTATCCTTATCAAGGGGTAAATATAATTCCGTAGTAAAAATACTTGTAAAGGTATATTTTTATGCAGATGACAATTATAGTACAAAACAAGCATAGTTGTCCGCGCGTTGCTGCGGGGCGGTGTTTCTTTTATCATAGATGTGGGTGTTTTTTTTAAGCATGATTGCCCGCGCGTTGATGCGGGGCGTTAATTTTTTTTTGTGCGGCTTTATTTTTCCGGTTTCATGTTTAATATTTTTTTTATATGGGCTTATGTGTTGGGCGTCATGTCGTGGTATTTTTTGATCTCAATAAATCTATATTTTTTCTCCCCTATTTTGTGCTGAGCGATTTTTTTATATTTTTAATTTGTACGGGGTTTATTTTTTCGGTCTCATGTTTAATAGTTTTTTTTATATGGGCTTATGTGTTGGGCGGGCGTAATGTCGTAGGTATTTTTTTTTTATCTGAATAAATCTATTTTTTTTTCCTATTTTGTGCTGAGCAATTTTTTTTTAGCGGGTTTATTTTTTCGGTCTCATGTTTAATAGTTTTTTTTA
>BQNB010044570.1:0-44810 GCA_026074375.1 Tanacetum coccineum
AAGCCGCCGTGGCTAATTTCAACCAAGGAAATACCAGTTACCGACCCCCGATTGCAAATCTAATTCGACCTCCCGGTTTTTCTCCCGTTCAACAAAACCATGGAAATAATCAAAACCGTTACAACCAAAACCGGGGGAATAATTACAACCAAGGACCAATCTACTAACCCCCGGTTAATCAGGCTCTAATTTATCGACCCCCGATTAATCAACCTCCGGCTCCTCAAACACAAGGTGTGTCAAAGGAGAATTTTCAAAACTACATCAAAGCTAATGATGCGGTTATGAGAAATATGCAAAACCAAACGCAAAACATGCAAAATCAAATGACCAATTTAAAGGACTTGCTTACCAAGTTCATGAATACCAATACCGCCTCTACTTTGGGCTCGGGTTCTCTTCCTAGCAACACCGTTGCTAACCCGAAAAGTGACTTGAAAGAAATCACTACCCGAAGTGCCGTTTCTTATCAAGGACCCACGATTCCTACTACTTCTTCTTCTCCTCCTAAAGTATTGGAACGTGAAACCGAGGTGACAAAGGACACAATGCCTCCTACTAATAACAGAAGTACCAAAGACGTCCAACCTCTGGTTGTCCAAGTTGAAACCCAAGTACCAAATTCTAAGCCCGTTGTTGATCCCGTTAGTGCTTCGAAGCCTAACCCGAAACCACCAATTCCATATCCGTCTAGACTTAATGACCAAAAGATCCGCAAAAAAGCTAACTATCAAATTGAGAAATTTTACCAAATCTTTCAAGATTTGCATTTCGACATTAGCTTCGCGGATGCTTTAATTCTCATGCCTAAATTTTCCTCGAAACTTAAGAGTTTAATCAGTAACAAAGAGAAATTGTTTGAATTGGCTAGGTCTCCGTTGAATGAGCATTGCTCGGCGGTTCTCCTCAAAAAGTTACCCGAAAAACTTGGAGACCTCGGCAAATTTCTCATACCGTGTGATTTTCCCGGAATGGATGAATGCTTAGCCTTGGCCGATCTTGGCGCTAGCATTAAGGATTTCCTAATCAGGAAAGATGATCGGTCGCGAGATTCTTGGCTCTTTTTGTGTCAATTACTTTGAATTTGAACTCTTGAAGGAGGAGAACCCACCGGAGCAATCTCGCCTTGGAATCTTTTTTAGCAAAGAGATATTTTAGGGCGGAGTGATCCGTATACACAATGCTTTTGTTCAAGATGAGATAAGACCGGAATTTTTCGAAGGCATACACCACGGCTAGCATTTCTTTCTCCATCATGCTGTAATGCGATTCCACCTCGTTCATTGTTTTACTAGCATAGTGTTTAGGCCTAAAGTGTTTTTCATGACGTTGCCCCAAGACTGCACCTATGGCAAAGTCGCTTGCATCGCACATAAGCTCAAAGGGTAAGTCCCAGTCGGGGGCAATCAAGATTGGAGCTTCGGTAAGTTTTTTCTTTAATGTTTCAAAAGCTTGAATACATTCATCGGAGAAGATGAACGGAGTATTTTTCTCAAGAAGATGAGTCATCGGTCGGGAAATTTTGGAAAAATCCTTAATGAACCGTCGGTAGAAACCGGCATGACAGGAGAAATCTAAGTACTACCTTGCACGGTGGTGGGATGAGGTTACTTAGCAATTCATTGAATTCTGCTATTTATCGACCTCAATCCCATTTTTGGAAATACTTATTGGACATGGACATTACCATTCCTTACCATTAATATGAATCTTTTCCCAAATTTAGACATAGATTGGTGTCTCCACACCTTTTGAGAATTTTGTCCAAACGAGAGAGGCAATTTCTGAATGAATTCCCAAAGATCGAAAAGTCGTCCATAAAGACTTCCATCATTTTTTTGATCATATCATGAAAGATAGCCATCATACACCTTTGGAACGTGCCCGGTGCATTGCATAAGTCGAAAGGCATGGTCGGTTGGACGACCGTTCCATGAAGGCATGTGATATGTGGTTTTCTTCCGGACATGAGGGTTCGATGGGAATTTGTAAGTAACCCGGAGAAAGAAAACCATTGAGAAAAACAATTAGTATTCGTTTCCCGCTAGTCTCTCAAGCATTTGGTCCATAAACGGTAACGGAAAGTGGTCTTTACGGGTGGCGTCATTTAACTTTCGGTAGTCAATGCATACACGCCATCTCGTAACCAATCGAGTAGGAATTAACTCGTTTTCATCATTTTCAACAACGGTAAAGCCACCTTTTTTTGGTACGCAATGTACGAGGCTTACCCAAGGACTATCCGGGATCGGGTAAATTAATCCGGCGTCAAGAAGTTTTTCAACCTCTTTTTTGATGACATCGTGGATTTTCGGATTCACCCGTCTTTGATGTTGGACCGCCGATTTGTAGTCCTCTTCCATAAGAATCTTGTGAGTACAAAATTCCGGGTTAATACCCTTAATGTCGGAGAGTTTCCAAGCGATGGCTCGCTTATGTGACTTCAAAACCTTTATGAGAGCGGCTTTTTCCTCAACACTCTCAAGTATATTTGCAATTATGACGGGCAACTTGTCGTCACCCTCCAAAAAATGCGTACTCAAGATGAGGAGGTAAGTCCTTGAGTTCGACCTCGGGAGGTTCATCAATTGAAGATTTATCATTTTTAGCTTCATAAATTTTAAGTTCTTTTCGAATTTCAAGCAAATACATTCCTTGAGTGGGAGGGGGTAATGATGGATCATCATTAAGAAATGCTTCAAGAATAAGAATGTCCCCCTACGGAGTCGTAAGAAGAAAGTGATCAACTTCCGGTGGAAGTTGGATCCATCTTCAATAGCGAGGGGCCGAAAAAATAAGCGTCGACTTCCTCGAGGAACGACAAATTAACTATCCCGAAGGGGAAGGTGAGGGTCGGACGAAGAGGTAGAAAACGATAGGGTCTTAATAAGGTGTGGGATTCGCCACTCGCCGATTCACATCGTAGAAACCGAGAAACTTCTTGAGTATACTCTCACAAGCCATATCAATGACGTCGATTCTGTTAACCGATTATCATCCATTATTTAGAGGAGTATCTCATTGTTTGATCAAGATGAAGTTAAAGGCTCTATTTTCTAACAGGAGAGATAATCTATCTTCGTAACATCACTCAAGGCACGTCGGTCTTTTAAGAAGACTCTCCGAGAATTAGAGGAAATAAGGGGGATCGGCATCAAAAGTCAACGATACAAAGTCAGAAGGGGAATTGGAACTTTCATACTTTTACAGTAGACTTCTTCAGGTGATACGATCGGTGGGAAGATCGACACGGTCAGCCAATGTTCGAGAGTCATGCAAGTCGAGTAAGTTCCGGAAGAGTGTTTTTTCCACACGGATAATGGCATAAGGATTAATGACTAGACGCCAAAGAATACGGCCAAGGCTAAGCACTATCCATTGGGAAAATCACACGGTATGAAGAAATTTTGCGGGGTCTCCAATTTTTTGGGTAATTTTTTGAGGAGGACGCCGAACAATGTCATTTTAAGGTGTTCTTGTTACCTTCCAAACCATATTTATCTTTGTTGCTATACAAACTCTTAACGTGTTGAAGGCATTTTTAGGCATGAGAATTAAAGCATCCGCGAAGCTAATGTCGAAATGCAAATTTTGAAAGATTTGGTAAAATTTCTCAATTTGATTGTTAGATTTTTTCGCGGATCTTATTGCTGTCTATTAAGTCATAGAGGATATATGAATTGATGGTTTCGGTTAGGGGTGGGAGGGGGTGGTTTCGGAGAACTTAAGGGGGAGCAACACGGGCTCTGAATTTGGTACTTGAGTTTCAACTTGGACAACCGGAGATTGGACGTCTTTGGTACTTCCGTTATTAGTAGGAGGCATCGTGTCCTTTGTCACCTCGGTTTCACGTTCCACTACTTTAGGAGGAGAAGAAGAAGTAGTAGGAATCGTGGGTCCTTGATAAGCAACACCGCTTCGGGTGGTAATACCCTTCAAATCTTCCTTCGGGTTAGTAATGGTATTACTAGGAAGTGTCCCTGAACCCGAGGATGAAGCGGTATTAGAATTCACAAATTTGGAAAGCATGTTCGTTAAATTGGTCATTTGGTTTTGCATATTTCTTATAACCGCATCATTAGCTGTGACGTAGTTTTGAAAATCGGTCTTCGACACACCTTGTGTCTGAGGAGCCGGATCTTGGTAAGCCGGGGCTTGGTAAGCCGGAGGTTGATTAATCGGGGGTCGATAAATTTGTCCTTGGTTGTAATTATTCCCCGGTTTTGGTTGTAACGGTTTTGATTATTTCCTTGGTTTTGTTGTACGGGAGGAAAACCGGGAGATCGAATTTGATTTGCACATTTCGAGGGATCGGTAAATGGGATTTCCCTTGATTGAAATCTAGCTACGACGGCTTGAGAGGAAGTATTCTTGAATTTGTCACGATAACGTTGCCATCGGTGGGCGGGTCAAATTTCCGTAAGAATGGAGCTCCACCGAAAGTTAACAATTTTCCTCGACTGCTTTACCCATATCTTTAAGGTGCGGAAACATCGGGAGAAATACCGGGTGGTAGAATTGCTCGTAACTCACTTTGGTAACATACCGGTTTTTTTTCGTGAATTAAGAACTTTGGATTTTGATTCTCGATGATTCATTAGGGCAATCTCGAGGCATTTTATCCAAAAAATTACCACCCGCGGAGGAATTCAACGAATCTTGATCATTAGAGTTCAAAGCATTGTAGAAAGTATCGAGTTGATGTAATTCTGAAAATCCATGATGTGGGCATGCCCGAAGAAGATCATTGAATCGGTACAATAGCTCGTATAAGTTTCATCAATCGTTGTTGAAATATCTGGATTTAATTTGATGGTTTGTTTTCTTGGAGGGAGGGAAAATTTTTTATGAATTTCGAAACAAGATCATCCCATGTAAGAATCGATCGAGGGGGTTCTTTTTCAAGCCAAATCCGGGCGGCCCCCTAGAGGGAAAATGGGAAAAGCATAAGCTTAACCGACGTACTCGGGACGTTCGGGAACTTCATCGTAGAAGTGATCTTGTTGAAATAACGAATGTGAGCATGAGGGTCTTCTTTGTCATGTCCAAAAAATTGTTGATTTTGAACTAAGAGTAGCAAAACCATGATAAGCTCACAAAGTTACGCGATTGAATCTTCGGGCAACACAGATTGCATCCTCGTAAGCCTCGGTGGATGCTTCGAGCAATTGCGCCATAGTACGATTATCGGTCATCGTAACTACGGGAGGAGCTTGATTATCAATAGGTTCTTCAAGATTTAATGGTTCAACAAAAGTCGGTGGGACTTGTTGTTGTTGACGGTTAGAATTACGGGATTGAGGGGGGGGAACGAGTCACATGCATCTAATTTAAAAGTTAAATTTATACTAATTTTTTTTGGTTGTACAAATTGATTCACAAATTTATTTATTAACGGCAATGGATATAGACACTTATAACATAATAATCACACTAAGATTTCGGTTGCTATCTTAAGAGAAAAACGCACAAAGGAGCGGTAGGAGAAGGATAACGCGTAGCTATTTAAAAAAATCTTTCTCATTTAGGGTCGTAGTTAGTTGGAACGACCCTCCTTATACACTTTAGAGTTTAGTTTATCTTTCAAAGGTGAAACGTACCTAGCAAGTGACACAAAAGGAAAAGTTTTTGATCTTTGGTTCTGGGAAATTTTTATGTAATGTTCAAATAAAGAACATTATTGATGATATAATGTTTTTTCTTTTTAGGAATTTTTTTGATTTTTTTTGTTTTTTATCTTTATATATATACTAATAAAAGAAAATTATTTTTGTATTTTTTATATGAAAATAAGCAAAATAACTTCTCACGAAATGATCTTCAAAGCACTAATTGTCAAACGCAACGACAATCGTATACAATCGTCCGCAGCGGCGCCAAAAATTGATTAAGCTTGAGACATATCACTTTAAATATATATATTTAAAATTATTTAATTATAAATATATAATATGGATATTTATCATAAAATCTCAATGAAAACAGAAGTAGTATAATGTATTCCCGGGTCGTTTTTCCCTAACGAGATTGCAAGGAAAGTCGAAAGGACGGTTTTTACATTTGATGCTTGAATGGAACAAAGATTTTGATTGGGTTTTCTAAATCTATGGAGAATTAATGCAATCTACACTAAAAACAATTAAAGCAACACAATTTTAAACTAAAAACGAAAACCGAGGATCCTAAAAACGCGTCTAATTATCAACTAAGTCAAAATTAAACCCTAAAAATGCAAACTTAGTTTCTAAACCTCTAAAATGACAAAAGAAAATTTTCTAAAAAGGAATTATATTTTTTTGACTTTTTAATAATTTTTTATGAATTAAAAACCTATTTAATCTATTTAAAATTCTAGAAAATAACAAATTAACACCTAAAAATTCCAAAAAATGATTTTCTACTTTAGAAAAGTCTAAAATATGATAAAAACTCAGAAAAATATTTTTCACTACTTTTTATAATTAAAAACTATTTTCTAAAATTAATTTAAAAAGCTAAAAATGAAATTTAAAATCTAAAAATGATAAAAATGTTTTTAAAGTTTGTAAACCTAAAAATATTAATTCTAAAACTAAAAACTATTTTTTTGTATTTTTCTGAATTAATTTTCTATTTTTAAATGACTTTTTAAAATTTTAATCTACGAAAACTAAGAAAATAACAAAAAAATGTAGGTAAAATCTAAAAAATTACAGGAAAGTCGTAAATGATGTAAAGTTCCTAGAAAAAATAAGATGGATAAGCAAGCTTAAGAATAAGCTCTAAAAAGCCCGGAATAAGCTTCGAAGTGCTTATGAGAAAAAGGGCTCAAAATGTGTTTAAGTATATAGATTGTGCAAGAGTAAACGGATAAGACCCAAGGGCGCTAGTGGTAGAGGGTGTGTGAGTTAAAACGTTTGGTAAGTAGGGGTTGAGGTCCCGGGTTCGAGTCCTGCTCACCTGGGACTTCCCCCAACTCTCAAATGTTTTTTATTTGCCATTTTTTATAACTTTTTAGATAAGCAATAAATAAGCAACTCTTACAAAAACACTTTTTATATAAGCCACAAATAAGCACAAATATAAGCTGTCAAAGTAGTGACAGAAAGCTTATATAACTTAAATACTAAACTGTTTGCACTTTTTAGACTAAATAAGCACTTCTAACAACAAATAAGCTCAAAAGAGATTAAACCCTAACCCTAATAAGCACCTAGGAACTAAAATAAGCAAATTAAATAAGCCAGAACTAACCCTAATTGACAGATTACTTAAAAAGCTATAATACTTAAAAAATTTAAGCTAAAATGCAAATAAGCTTAAATAAGCTCTAAACTAAAAGAAATAAGCTCTAATGGACTAAAACTAACCTATTTAGCAAGGCTAAACCTAAATAAGCAAAAACAATAAGCAAATAAGCTTAAATAAGCAAATGAGCTTTTTGGCCAATCCTGTTAACCAAACAGCCTAAGGGGACTTTTCTAGCTTAAGAATAAGCTAGCAAACAGGTCCTTATGGTTTAGTGGCTTATACCACTAAAAAACTTGGCCAAAAAGCTACTTAAATCAACAATCATAAAGCAGTTTGAAATTCAAATAAGCCCTTAAAAAGCTTAATGAAAAAGCTGTTTCACACAGACACAACACTTAGAAAATTTTTGCAATCTTTACAAAACCAAACTTTTGCGCTTAAAAGCAAGCTAACAACCAGAACCTTATGAACTTAAGACCTCAAAACAGATTTAGATTAGACCTCAAAGAACTTATATCATCTTTCAAAAGAGAGTTTGAAATAAAGGATAAGCCAGAAAAAGCAATTGAAAAAGCTATTTCATCTTAAAAAACAAATTAGCAATTTTTGAAGGAATTTGACAAACCACCAAACAACAAATGAAGACCTATTTGACATTGTTTATACATGTTTTAACCACTTAACAAACTAAATAACATAATTTTACCTACTTGCCTTTAAAAAAGATCTAATTCACACAATAGATTAAAGGAGCATATGAGTTCACAGATTCAAAGTATTGGGTATAAACAAAATATGTTCCTTGTGATTTTTAACTTAAAAACTTAAACTAACTCACTTTTATGACTAATTTTACCTAATTAAAACTGACTAAAGAACACAAAGCTAGTTTTGACCCATTTTCACCCATGAAAACAGTTAAACCAAACACCCCTTTAAGTATTAAAAACCACTTTTAAGCTAGATTAAGGCTGATTTAAACCACAACTTGCCAAGACCAGATATTGAACAAGTAAAACAGACAGTAATAAGCAAGTTTCCAACAAAAGGTTACAGATCTTAAATTACGCTGAACACAATAAGCAATATTTTAAGCTATTTTAGACAGTTTTTAAGAAAGACTTAAGCTAATGATCTCTAAACTACAAAACAAGCATAATAAGCACTAAACATCATAAGCAAACATAAATAAGCAGATATAAGCATAAATAA
Organism: Tanacetum coccineum; assembly: GCA_026074375.1. Lineage (NCBI taxonomy): Eukaryota > Viridiplantae > Streptophyta > Magnoliopsida > Asterales > Asteraceae > Tanacetum > Tanacetum coccineum. The sequence continues at coordinate 8,443 of BQNB010044570.1, forward strand.
GCAAGAATAAGCAATGCTACAGTAATTGCTAGTAAATGTAGAAATATAACTTACAAAGCCTTCGCTCAAAAGGGCCAAAAAAACTTATTTATAAGCTAATCAAAACGCTTTAGCTTGGGGTCAAAAAGACAAGCTAGTAGTGGCCATAAGCCCATCACAAGTTTGGCTTATCATCCATAAGCTGTGGTAATTTAGGGGTGATTTTTTAATTTTTTTATGTATAATTTCTTAAGTACTTAATATTTAATGAAAAACAGATTGATTATATTGTTTAATAAGAGATTACAAACAGCTTGTGAAAGGCTTTGAACCAATAGAGTTCAAAAGATAAATTAAAAACTCAATTTTCATTAAAGATTTAATAGTTTCCAAGATTGGAATTTTAAAGACAATAAGTAAAATGACTTAAAAATAAGCTGAAAAACTAAAAACTAGGTTAAAATCTACATTCCTCCTTCGGGCTTACAAAGTCCTATTTATATAAAGACTAAGAAGGTTCTAGGATGTGTGTTTTTTCACTGAGACAGCTCAAGGATGTGCTTGTTGTGTGAGGCAAGTCTTCAATCAATCATAGCCATCAATTTTGAGTAGTGCCCAAGTCCATTGATCACAACCCTTCAATTTTTGTCCTGTTCCATAGTCGAATAGGATTCTTGGGGATTGCCAAGGTGGCAAATGGAGTTTAGTAAGGTGGGGGGAGTAGGATAGTGATGGTTTTGTTTGAGGTGAAGGTTTTGTTTGTATGTTGCAGGGGACAGGCACACAAATCGTGTGTGGGAGATAATGAATAGTACTGGCGCCGTTTTTAAAAGTTAGGGAGAATGGCAAGAATGGTCCCTGAGTTTATATGGTATAATTGCAATCATAGTCCTTATAGATTGGCAATTTAAGCCCTTCAAGTTGGTAAATGTTTGCACCGTTAGTCCTTAGAGGACTAACGGTGTAAAGGTTAAAGAGTGATGGGATAACAGGATGTTATGGGTTATTGTTTGGGCTTGTTATAATAAAATGGAACTTGGGCTTTTTATAAGTCTTTAAGGCTTATTAAGTCTTCAATATGTTTAAATGGGCTGACCCGGCCCATTAGATGGGTACGGGTTGGCCCATTTAACATTTCTTCCAAATCGGCTCCGCCTTTGACTTTGACTTTGTCGGGGTTGACTTTGACTTTTTTGACTTTTTGCTTTGATTTGACTTTTCTTTTACGCTTTTTCCGTTCTCGTGCTCGGTTTTGTCGTTTTGGCTTCGTTTTTGTCCTTTTCTTAGATATCCGTTACTTGCACAATATAAATGCAAAACATACAAATACAATGTATTTTTGGTACGTTTTTGGACATTTAAGTCCGTTTTAATGGAAAATGGTATGTGTAATTAAGCACATACCAAGCATAATTTAAGCATTTTAGTGTGAAAATTAGGACAAGTGATCATTCTAATTCCATCCCCCACTTGAATTATACAACGTCCTCGTTGTATATATAAAACATTAAATAGGGAATTTAAAGAACATTAGAATGAGGAAAACTCCCATGATTTTGCTCGGTAGATTCTCCAAGTTGAGTTTATGAGCAATATTCGTGTTGAACAGCGTTCTAAGGTTTCAAGGACTCTACACTTAAGATTTCAGATTGTTAATCTACACCAATATTCGTCGATGTTTCTTTCACGAGGTCCTGTATAAATTCTCAGAAAACAATTGCAATTCTATCTCCGTGTATTCATTTGGTTTGACTCGAATAAATACCTAAAACTGTACAGGAAGTCAATACGTCGTATCCATACCCCAGGATACGCTATATTGATACATGTGTCGTATACACTGTATTCGTTTAACGATTACGCCGTATAGACTGTGCTGAAAATAAAGATTGGATAACGTCCAGATAATAAATATATCGTATCTATGGGGTTTGGATACGCCGTATAGACAGTATGGGAAGACGGACTCGATAAAAATTGAAAATACATTCCAGGTTGTCTCCCGGCAAGCATTTTTGTTTACAGAAAAGTCTTTAAGTTAGACTTGCCCCAATTTAATCCCATCCTTATAAAACAATTTGGGGTCGAACGGGGTGCCAAATGGCACATACAAATTCTTGATTAGGAAAATGAATGGCATCCCTTTGTAAGATGATTCCAAGTTATGATATTAAAATTTAATCCCATGATAAAAGTTTCAGTTTTGAAAAAATTATTAGATGTATCATGACTTGTTTCCAAAAGCTTATTTGACTCGTGTGCATTGGCACCATCATCGGTATATATTACATCAGATAATGGTTTGACAAATAAATCCCCCAAAGAGTGTTCAATATTGACTTTATCATTATCATTGTCTTTATCCGATTTTGAAGCTTTGGATAAATTAGTTAGGTATTAGATCATTAAAGTTTAAAACGTTTTGTTCCTCTTCATCACATTCAGACAATGATGTTTCATCTTTCAAATTAAATTCATCGATATGTTGAAGGTTTAAAATTGGTTCAGTTAATAAATCTGATTTGGACGTTTGAGCATCATTGTAAACAATGGCTGGAAATTCATTCTCAAAATCTTTAAAGAAGTCTAAATCATCAAAATAATTGACCGTAGGCTTGGGTGATGGAAGCAAAGGCATATTGACTTTATCATTGTTATTTTCTGAATCCGTTTTTAAATTGTTGACAGAAATTATTTTGTAGGAAAATGAATTTTTGTCAAAAAATATCGTGCAATCTTCATCGTCAGATTCGTCAAACGATATTCTAAAGTCAATTTCATCGTTGTGAAGAGAACTTACCGTAGGCTCACACGAGAGTGATGCTTCAGATGTTAACGTTTTGTTAAAGACTATAGTTGGGAATTCAGTTTCAACAAATCCGAGGTCGTGAACGTCTTCATTATCCCAGATCTTACCATACGTCGCAGTTTCCTAATTAAACACTTTCCTACGCCTACGAGCTTTTTCTTCCTCAAGCCTGATATACTCCCTCCATAGTAATGTTGGGCTCGTCCATTGTGACCTGTAATAAATTCGCTAGGAAAGAAAACTGTCAAATAGCTTAATACGCCGTATTCAGTGATCTGAATGCGCCGTATTGATGATAGAGTCTAATACGCTGTATTGGTTTGAAAAAATTTATACACCGTATCCAATAAATTAAATACACCGTATTGGTTTGAATTTTTTTTACAGCGTACTTTGAATAATGAAGAAAACACACATGCACATAATATGAAATAATATACAATGCAAAAAATCAAACACACAAAAAACAAACACGCAAAATATGCAATTTTATCTAAAAAACTAATCTAAACTAAAATCACTATAAACAAGAATTAAAAAACTTCACTCACAGGCAAACGGCGCCATCATAACTTGATGTGTTGGCTAGTGTATGGGGTGTTTTGTATATGATTCAGTTTGTAAATTTTATGATTTGCCGACTCAACCAAAAAAAAACTTTAACGGGCAGTGTACTCGAGCGGTAGTAGTTTGTATGGTAAGTAGGATCGTCGATCACTGAGGAGCGAGGTTAAATCTATCTATTTATTCCTAATTTCTTGGTGTTTCTAATCTATGTTAATTCTATTCTAATCCTATGTTAAACCTATGTCAGTCTAAATCCTAATTCTAATGGAAAGGGGGGGGGGTTTAGCCTGGAGAGACTGGCACGGTTTGGTTGGTGACTACAATCAATTCAAGAAACTGTTACCCACACAAGCTAATTAACAAAAGATAAAAGAGCGGTCGAACCTTATATAAGAAAACTATTATCCGAATTAGTAACCGTTGTGTGTTTATTAAGTGCAATGATTTCTTCTCTCGAGGTGGCATATCATCTTAAGACTTAGGATGTTAATCATCACTAAGTCATAGACCAATTATTTATGTCACTATTATAAGCAATCCCGCATAAAGCAGCTTATTTGCGGCACATTATAATCTATCTTAGGGATTAAAGCAATGGTGATCTTGTTAAACCCTAGCTCATAGAGACTTTACCTACTTACCGCTTAATGGCAATCTATACACTAGTAGTCCACTTGTCCCAACTAATCCACATGGAATCGAACGTTATTTGGTTGATTATTCTTGGCTCAACCTGTTGCAACACCGATCAAATAAAATCCATTGGCATAATCCCAATTAACTAGTTAAGCCCGAAGCGTATCCTAGACACAGAGTTAGAAGGACAATATTTGTGTAACTATTATTCTAGGTGTTTAAATTACTATATGGAGAGCTATCTCGGACTTTAGATCTGCTTGGTCCACTTAGCTAGATCCAGTTAAATGATAGGTCGCATAACAAAAGCGCGGATAAACATAGTATAAATTGTTAAACATAAACAAGCATACAAACGATAAATCCAAGAAATCGATTAAACAAATACCAAACATTCAAATCTTCATAATTATGGATAATACCGAAGGTATTAGCTTCAACGTATAAATAAATACAAGAGTAATAATTTAGTCAAGGTAAACTAACCAAGTTAACGAATGATACCGAAAACTGAACGATTACTAAAGTATATGGGAATTACCTCGATTCATCCTATGATATTGAATATGGTTGCTCCGACATATCTCTGCTTTTTTCTCGTTCTAAAAATTGACTTTGTGGTTTAGGTATCGAGGAATATGATTTAGATCTACCAACTAAAACCTCGTTTTGGAGTTTTCTATTTATAATGTCTGGAAGTCGGTTCCATACGGCGTATCCAATGGGTTGGATACGTCGTATTGAGAATTTCTTAGAGTAGGGACCGCGTTTGATATCTTCCAGAATATTATATTGATTCCATATCTTGAATACGGCGTATTAAGTCCTCTGGATATGGCGTATTGGTCTTTAATCTTCTGTGTTCTTTTGGTGAGTGCAGGCACGGATACGCCGTATCTTCTTTGATGGATACGGAGTATTGGAGTCTGAATAGTAATCTTCGAACAATATCTTCATTTAAGCTCCAAAGAATGCGTGCCTTTTGCTAAGTTTCACCCATTACTGCAATTCTCAAATATAAATGATTAAGTTACAATTCTTTGCAATAACTGTACAAAATGGGTTAATATCGTGGGATAAACGATGCTATAACATAGACGTTATTTGATGTCATCAAATGTGCTGTTTTAGAAAGATATGACATTGGTCTAGCAAATATTCACTTCTTTGCTTTTTGAGTGAGCAGTAGTAACTTGTCTGCCAGTATGAATTGATACTACGTCAGGACTTTTTGTAATGATCTTGGAACTAGTTCTTTTTTAGCACAGGGTGTGTCTTTTTAGAAAGTTTTGATGATTCAACCTTCTGAGCATTGTTCCAAACAGTTTTTACACTTCCGTTGATTTTGTACTAAATTTGATGGTAATTGCAATCAACTTGCAATGTCAAAGCTTCCACAACAATAAAGGCCTAATTAGACATCTCAAAAATTGCTTCCATAGTTTTTGTGACATCTATTGTTTCTATTTCTTTGATTGCTCTTAGCTGTGAGTGTTTTGTTTGTATCTCAACTTGTTTAACAGTTTTTCTAGCAGTTTTCCTCTTGTTGCTTAGGTTTGACAAACTCTATCTTAGCAATACTAGGCTTAACTGTTTTCTTCTCAGTTTTAGTTTGAGACAAATCTTCTTCCTCGTCATCTGACACCCATTCTTCAATAATTGGGGCATCATCATTCTTCTGAATTACTTTAGGCTCTTCTTTACTTTACATAGCTTTACTGTTCTCAACTACAGGCTCATTAGCAAACTCATCTAAACCAATAAAAGACAAGTTAGGTGTTGGAGGCATGAAATTTCCTGTGTAGGAAGGTGGAATTGGATTATAATTTTCATAGCCTAAACCTTTTTTGCAATTATCAACAATCTGACACTCTATGAGCTTGTTTAAACTTTTAGATGCATTTTCAAATTTATCTACATTAAATTGAATGCTATCTTTTTCTTTTTGAATTTTTTCAAGCTTCTTCCTAAGCTCTCTAATAGTTATTTCACCTACTTGAATATCCCATTTTAAGCCATTAATTTTTTCTACATAAACAGACTCATTCTTTTTATAAAATTCAAGTTTTTCTTCCACTGATTCTAAACCTGTTTTATAACCTAAAACCATTAAACTAGATTTCTCTAAATCTCTTAATAGTTGATCATTTTGAGATTTAAGTAATTTAACAGTTTCCATACAAGATTTTAAACAATTTGAATCATTGGATACCTCTGAGTCAGAACTTGAAGATGAGTAAGCCATATGTGCATAATTAGGCCCTTCCTCTGCCTGATCACTCGAGTCATATCCACCAAGGCCATCACATGACACCAAAGCTGTAGAAGTAGATGTTTCCACAGGCACACTCCTTCTTGAGCTTTCCTTGTTCTTGTTGTCTTGATTTCTTGGAGCTCTGCACTCCCTAGCAAAATGTCCCCTCTTGTGGCAGTTGTAGCACTCCACTTTGGACTTATCAAAACCAATAGTCTCATTGCCATTAACAGTAAGCTTCCTTCCTGTATTCTTCAAAAACCTTCTAGCCCTCATAGTCAACATGGCCATTTGCCATCTCAAATCCATCTCTTCTATGTCATCAGGATGGATTTGTTGCAAGTCCTCATGTGCAAGTTGAGGACTATTTGGTTGACTAGCAAAGAATGAACAAATAACAACAAAAGGAGGTCCCAAAATACATATGAAAACATAGAGTTTAAATGATAACAAGTTTGGACGTCCTCAAGTCCAATGCCACTACATGCCATAGGTTGCTCAGTTACCTGAGATAAACATTCTAAAAAGGTTAACACAAAGGTTGAGTGAAATTCACAGGTTTGAAATGTAATAGTTGAATACAAGTCAATGTAATAGTAATAATTGCATTGAATACAATTATCATTGTAAACAATATTATATTATTGCACTAAACTCATGACACCGAAGCCTTAAGTAAATGTTATTCATAAGTAGTTGCCCCAAGCGGGTGCTTTGCTAAACACCCAGAGTTCCTCAAATGAAATGCGTCCGCTGGCCATGTATGTACCAGAACCTAAACGGGGAAGTTCAATCCCAATAGATCTATTCACGGCATTCGCGCTTACTTTGCAAAGTAATTAATGGTTCATGATAGTGGGGCCTTTTGGCAATTGGAGGTACTTAGGCAATAATATATCAGGATAGCATACAGTTGGAAAATACTTGTATTCATGTTTATAGCATGTATCTCCCCATGGAGTTTAGAAAACATGTAAAGGTAGGACTATGAACTCACCTTAATAAGGTAGTTGATTGACGTCAAAAGTGACTCAATTGGAAATAAACGGCCTCGTCACGCAACCTGGGGTAATATGTCAAGTCTTAGTTTGATTGTTTCAAAACTTTATTTCATAAAGTTTAACGTAAATGATTAATTTGGTTTATTAAATTGTGAAAACATCGTATCACTGTTCGGGCTATCATAATCCAGAGGTCATGTAGTAAACGTTTGAGGAGCTAGGACACTTTAAATCGTAAATCCAGCAACTCGTCAAAACGTCTACCCAAATGAAAGCCCCTCACATGAAATTCCCTAGTAACGTGATACGTTATAGTTTAAATGATAGGATTTTATCTTTTTAAGTTTCTTCAAAAGCTAGTGGATGATAAATTATGTTAAATATATAACATAATTATTTTATAGTGTTTCGATCGATGAATGAAACGATAAATGTGTCGGGTTTTAATAAAATCGAGTCTTATAATATTTAAATATATTTTTATAATTAATATAAAAATATTACATTTTATACCCTTGAGAATATGAAAATGACAATATATACCCTTGGTATATATTAATTTACACTTTTAACCCTTTAATTATATTTTTAAAATATTAAACCTTTAACTTTGGAAATTGGCAAAACAGGCCCCTGTGGTTTAACTTTGGAGTATTTACACTTTTGGCCCGAAAGTTTAATAATTTCAAAAGTTACAATATATACCCTTATGCATGAAATGTTTTGCGTTTTTAGTCCAAATTCCATAATCTTTGTATTTTTGATCTCAAAATCAATTTGCAGCATATAGCTTATTACTATAAGCTAAAATAAGTAAGTTTTACGAGCTTGTAGCTTATGAAAAGAGCTTATGAGCTTAAAAATCCAAAATGGGTACGTTTGGTTTAGAAACAATAACCCGATGGGTTAGGGCTTTTAGGATTAGTTTTAATGATTATAAAAGTGATAAGTGAGCTTATAGAAATAGCTTATTACAACAGCTTATGGCTTATAGCTTATTAGGTTCACGAAAAGAGCTTTTAGGGTTTTAAGGGCGCGTTTGGTTTAGGAAAACCAAGCGTGTTGCTTAGGGTTTTAAGAGCTTAAACATATAGCTCAATCCAAGCTTACACATGATCTAAAACACATTAGGAGCTTATTGAACAAGTTATAGGACTTACTAGGGCTTATTAGGGTTCGAATGACTTGGAATGGGTCGTGTAACCTTGGAGATGAATCAAGGATCCTTTGATCTTATACCTTGGCTTCTCTAGTGGCTTAAACTTCTTCTCTTTCTCTTCTTTGGCTCGAAATAGGTCAAGAGCAAGTGAGTTTCTTCTTTTTTTTTTTTTTTTTTTGTTTTTTATTTTTTTCTTTTTTTTTTGTTTTTTTTTTTTTTTGTGTATTGTTTCTTGGCTTCTAATTGCTATATACTTTCTTCTTATATTCCTTGGACTTAGTTTAGTATGATCTTGAGGTAATATGATGCTTTGATGGGTGAATTGTATGTATGTGTATGTTCGGCTTTTATAGGGCTTGAATGGAGTAGTGGCCAAGTTTACTGGTGTGGTATTCAAGGAAAGTTGAATAGGGACCAAGTATAGTGAGTGGTGACCAAGGAAAGGCCTATGGAGAGCTATGCAGTGTATGGAAGGTGGTGATGGTTTGAAAAATCCAAGGAGGTGGTAGGTCATTTTCTTGAGTCAGGTGACTAGTAAGTAAATTCATGGAGGTGCTTGGGTGCTAGGGTGGTGACAAGGTGCTGAAGGTGGCTAGCATGTAGGTGGATCATGATGGAGTTAGGCGTGGTTGTATGTGTGAGAAACATACCATATTCCATTTTTATATCAAAATAACCAATAAAGACCAAAAATATAAATTAAAAATGGCAAAGATATGGCTTGTTTTTGTGTTTTGTATGTGCGGTAAGGATAATACAAAAAAACCACTAGAAAACGGTTAACCACCGGGCAAACACGATCACACAGAATGGAAGAGCACGAAAAAAGCCAGGAGGTAGTTCAAAGTCAAAAGTCAACTCCAGTCTAACCCTAGTCAAAAATCTACAGATCCAAAACTTGGTCAACAAGTCAAATGGTCAACTCCACAAAATAGGACAAATACTAAGTACCACAAAATGCCCCTTCATGTTAAACCAAATTCACAACAAAACCTTAAATGCCCTAACAATCGTTATCTTTTTATTAATAAAAGATAAACGACCCCACTATCTTTCTATATTAAACCAAATTCCAATGCCTGAGCCCTAATTCCTTTATACCCCGGCCCAACCCAAATAACCCCGGGTCAACAAATCAACAAACCCCTTATTAGTAAAAATGAGTGGGAAAAGTGGTTTTACCACTGTTTACCCGTCTTCTACCCTTTTCACCCATGGTCAATTCAAAGGGCTTTTTCCAATTGGGGGCCAAAAAGGACAATTCAAGGGGCCAATTACACGATGCAGCGACAACATACATCATTCACAAGCTCTTATTGGCAAGATCCAAAAAGGATGCCAACATTTCGGAATTGAAGGAAACACAAAGGAAATAGAAATTAACTTGTTACACTCTCAAAAGAAGCACAAAGCCATCTCAATCACGGATGGCCAACTGGCAATCGTGTGAGATAAGATTGTGTTCCAACGGACTTAAGATTGCTCTTCCAATTCATCTGAGAGAATGGTACGGAAACAAGATTGGAGAAGCCATATCTGTCCCAAGAAGGGCCCTAGAAGATTCAGGAAGATGCGCTATAAATAGCCCTTCACTCTAACAAACAATTATATTTTTTTCTTTTACCCTAGTTTTTAAGCTTTTAGATTTTTTAAGAAATTTTTATTTTAAACTTCAAGTTTTAAAGTTTTAAGTAAATGTTAATTTTAATTTAAACGTTGTAATTTCTTTCAAGTAATGTAATCAAGTTTTTTTAGTTAATGAAAATTTGAATTCTCTTTAATAATTTGCCAAAAAGTTCTCTATAAGCTCTAGTGTTAGTGTACGGATTCATAAGCTCTTAAAAGCTCTCACAAGTCTATAAGCTTGTGATTGAGCTATATTGTTCATTTAATCAATTGAAACCTTTAAAATCAGTTTTAAATAACCTTTGATTATTGGATTAAGAGCTAATGGAAGGGAAGCTAGCTATGGAAGAGCTTCCAAGGACTTTTACTATAAGCTAGAGCTGTTGATGCTCATTTGAGCTTAATTTCACCTTTGTTTGCTCAAGGTTCCTGTAGTCTCTCCTTTATCTTTAAATTCAAGTGTATAAAATCACGCTTCGCTTGCTTATCAAGTGCTTATTCACACTTTCTGTTTAGCTTATTTGAGCTTATTATCATCTTATATTGCTCATCTGTCTAATTGATATATAGTTTTAGTTAATATAGTTTCGATTTTAGTTGTTGCACAAATTTGTCCTAAAAATCATTAAAATAAACCAAAAATAGTTAGCAAAGTTTGTAGTATCTTAGTTCTAGCTATTTTGATTGGTGATTTATGTTTGTTAAGTGGTGAAAAGCTGTTTTTTTATTTTGTAGATCGGGGATTGTTATTAGATTTTCATTTCTAGCTTAAATAAATGTTCATCTAGTTATAAAGGGTGTTTGGTTTTGTGCTGTTTGACCCTTAAAACAGTCAAACTAGTTGTGATCTTTGCTTAAGACACTTTTAATTTTCCACTTTTAATCAGTAATAAGATTGTTTTCCTTAGGTTAGATTTCAAAATATAAAAAGTTTAAGCTTAATCTGTTTACCTTTACACCAGGGGAAATCTATCTTTTCTAGCTAGTTAGAATCTTTGATCCAAGCCTTCCTAGGTTTGGATTTTGATTGTTAAGTGCTCATTTAAACTCATTTGGAGTGTCTAGTGCATGTTTGACCCATTTGGTCACCTGCATTAGTGTTTTGTCCTTGGTCAATTGCATCGAGCATGTTGTACAACATTTACTACGTGCTGTCTTTTGAGTTCATTTTAAGCTATGATTTGCGGTTGTTGATTTTAATATTTAGTATGTTTATAGATTTGATCAAGTTTACTATAGATTAAGTCTTAATTTTAAATTTCTAGCTTGTCTAATAGGGCACATTAGCCTTAAAAGTTCATCAAAAACATTAAAAAGCCAAAAAAATAGTATTAACTAGATCCTAGCTTTTAAATTGTGATTTCTAGCTTTTAGAATTTGTTTTTATGATTTGGATTAATAGTTTATAAGTAGGTTGTTAAGTTTTCAAAATCTCAAATCCTGAAATAGCTTATTGTTCAATTTAGCTTATCTAGTTTTTAAGCTTTTAGTTATAGTTTCTGAGTTTGCTCTTTTGATAATTAGATTTAGAGACCTTTTTGTGTTTTCAGTTAACTTAGCTTATTGAATTTAACTTATACACATCATAAGCTATCTAGAACAGCTTTTGGTTTTCAATTTGAGCTTAAAATGAGTTGTGTGCAAGCCTTTGAAGGAAAAATAGTTTTTTAGCTCTTAAAAGCTAAGTCACTGAAAACAGCTTCTTTATAAGTTGTTTTTGAGCTTAATTTTGGGTTTAAGCTTATAGTTGTTTTGTTAAAGTTGTTCAAAAAAGCTCAATCTAAAACTTTTGTTCTTTAAGTTTTTTATATAAAAAAAAGGGAAGTGGAAGTCGGGGGTGAGCAAGACTCGAACCCCCGACCTTAACACCTCAACCTTTTATAAACACACACACACCCCACTCCTTACCACTGTGCCCTTGGGTCTTTTTCATAAGACCCTTGCACTATTAATCCTTTATACTCATTTTCCCTTATAAGCTCTTTAAGTTGTTATAGCTTATTTCGCGGCTTATTTAATAAGATGTGATCTCGGGCTTATTTTTCCTAGGATTTAAATAGTTTAAGCTATTTTCTGTCATTTTTCTAGAACTTTTAGAGTTAATTTAGTATTTTTAATCATTTATTTTCATTAAAAACTTTAAAAAATCATAAAAAATAGAAAAATAATCAAAAAAATATAAATCTTTTTTAGAAAATTTTCTTTTATCCTAAAGTTCATAAGAAAATTAGTTTCGCTTTCGTAGAGTCTAATTTGCAAAATTTTGTTTTTTAAAGAACGGGATTCGTTCTCGTTTTTCGTGTTTTTAACGCTCGTTTCAACTCGTTATTTGTTCTAGTTTTTTTTAAACTTACTTTTTAGTCGAATATAGTCCATTTAAAAAGAAATTTTTAAGTTAGGTTAATTTTTAACAAATTAGGGTTTTTGACCTCCGTTTAAGGTTCCCGTTTGGTTTTTAGTTTAATTTTGATTCTCCCGATTATTTGTTTTCTAGAGCTTGTTTAATTTTAATGTTGAAATAGTTAATTAAATTCATACTATTGAAAATCATCATAACATTGTCCAAATTGAATCGAGGGTATCAATTCAACATTTCTTTGGGATACTGACCGTTAATCCACTTACCGGTTGATCTTAACGTATTTTTTTTATATATATTTAGATGAATTTCCTTTTTACCGTTGTCCTCAAAGGTAGTTGGTATATTTTACTCTATTATTATATTATTGTATTTTACGTGTGTTAGATTCTTAGCGAATCAATTTTTGGCGCCGTTGCGGGAGGTGTGTTAAGATTCTTTCGTTTGAAGTTTGTTGATCATGTTTTGGAGAACCTTTCGTTTTCGAAAGTTACGTTTTTAAGAAAATCAAAAATTAAAAAAAATATATAAAAAATAAAAAGTAAAAAAAATATATTTTTCTTTTATTTTTAGTATAAGTAGAAGATTAAAAATATATATATATACAAAAATATTTGCTCTTTCAATTTTAAAAATAAACCAAGTTGGTAAAAGAACACCAACAAATAATACCTTCAATTGAGGTATTATCCATAATAAGTTTCCAACTTGAATCAAAGATTTAAAAACTTGCCATTTGTGTCATTTACGAGGTATGACTCACTTAAAATAGTAAAATTATTATGATACCGTGAAGTAAGTTTGATTATTTGGTTTAAGTTGTCTTCCGTTGTCCGTTAAAATAAATTGTGAATAAATTTTAGAAAAACCAAAAATATTTTTGTTTATTTTCTATTTTGTTTTAACTAGTGCATGCGCACTAGGAATTCTAATTTTCCTAATAATTCAAACGTCACAATTCCGAGACGTCGGAGTAAGACACGTTTCTATATAGTCGATCACTGAGATATCGAAACTTATTTGTTGCACCTATGGCAGACGTACATGGAGGACGCTACTCCGTGCCCCGGAAGGTACAGAGAAGCTTTTGTTTTACAGAATCCAAAGTCGATCATATTGAAGTTAAGATGAATTAGCTTCTGTTGGTTAAGCTACCATGTTTTACGGTCGTGAAAACGATAATCCTCATGCTCATATTAATAGTTTCAAAAGGATTACCTCGACTTTACGATTTAGGAATGTGCCTAACGATGTGATTAAGCTTATGATGTTTTCATATTCGCTCGAGGGAGCTGCTAAAACTTGGTACGAGAAAGAACCCACCAAATTCAATCTTGGACTTGGGAGGATCTCGTTACCCCCAAAGGGTTCGTTAACCAATTTATTACTCTTCGAAAACCACTCACTTAAAGAATGAAATTTCTCGTTTTACACAAAAATTCGAGGAAACTATATGTGAATCTTATAACTAATAAATTCTTCTATCTCTCAATCCAACATAAAAACTATAAACCTCAATAATAATAAAAACCCCCACCCCACCCCCCCCCCCCCCCCCATCCTCTATTCACACCATTCCACTCTACTCTAAACCCCTATCCCACCAATCACATACACTTAAACAATACTCCCAGTAATAATTTGATATCCCTATACCTCAAAATCTCATCACAAGAAAACTCTCATATCTTCAACTACTAGTCCTACCTCGCATACCCCACAATCTCACCTCCACTACCCACCCCCACACGCCGACCGTCTGCACTCAACTAAGACACTCCCCCCCCATTTACAATTCCAACTCCTCACTCATCCCGCATCCACCCGATACCCCACTTCGTCAATGAATATCTCCGCCACATCACCAACACCACCCTCCCCCTCCCCCCCCTATCCCTCCTTCCTCTCAAAGATATCTACTCTACACCCCCCACAGTAGAAACTTGCTTATCTAGGAGAATATAGTAACTTACTGTTCGTATAAACGGATAGTCGCCAGAAAAATTCGTTGATACAGTCATTCTTGTCGGACATCAAGTTTCGACTCTCACTGTGTCAAGTGAGTATTCTACTTTGAAGCTGAATTTGTTTGTATCCCTAAATCATGTTGAGTTTGTTGTCTCAATCATTTCCGCTCTCGCTCTCTCATAGTTATACTGTAAGACAGTCAATTATGCGAGATTAACTCTCTGTAAGAATCGTAGTACTACGTTGAGTGCGAGAGCTTTCATCGCTCTAGTGTTACTCAAAATCTAGATCGCAAGCTCAGCACACTCAACGCCCCAGAGGATCACCTCCTAACTGTGTCATAGCGCTGGAGGAGTGGGGTGGGGTTGGTGCAGAGCCTAGTCTGTGTGCGGCATGAAGGTTATTTTTCGATTTTCGAGGAAGATCCTTGTGCGACTTTTCCATCGGGATAAACTTCTACCCCACGCGCTCGATGTCCAATGATTGCCACTTGAACAAGATTACTGATTAAGACCTATTTTGACTCATGTATTGCTACCGGGACCTGCCCACTACACCCCGTGTTGGAGTCCCCCCACCGTTCCGTTTGAATGATAGCACTGTGGAAAACCACGGTTTGGTATGGATCCTGTGGATACGCTAAGAATATATACGCTCCTACTGGTTACTCTCGCAAGTGTATGCTGCCGCCTCGCGATCGTTCCACGAAGTAACACTAACAGAGAGTTCTGAAGGGATTAATCTGTATCTGACGCCACGCGCCCCATCCCAACCCCCACCCCCGGGAGCTCCATGCTCTCTTCCCTTCCTCGTGGATAATCAAGCGTCTCGTTCCTGCCTCCTCTACTCAACCGCTAATAATCAGCTCTAATTTTTCAAAACCACAAGGAATTTCATAAATCAACCTTTTCAAGATGCCTAATAATCAAGTTCACAAGAAGATTTCACTGATTTTTCATAGTTACAAGAGGGAATAATGATCAGATGTTGAGGAATTATGCAAGTCAAATTAACTCGTTGAAAGGAGACCTTAAGAATGAATTCAGAATACGATAAAATATTCACAAGCCGTCATGATGAAATCATACAAACCACTTTTCTAAAATAATTTGCAAAACATGATTTGTGGATTGTTTCCAAAACCAAGCCCAGTTTGGGTATCATTCCCGAGTAACACCACATTCCAAACCCGAAGGGTGAGATGAAACGCAAATCACTACTCGAAAGTGGTGTTGCTTATGAGGGACCGGGGATTCCTACTAAATCCTTTCCTAAAAAGGTAGTGGAACTGAGATGCCGAGGAAATAACGGATAAAGAGCAAACATATTTACCAAGGAAGTATCCGCTCAAATCCTCACCTCGGTTTATCCCCATTCTGTTCCGGACCCGATGGTCCCGATGACTTTACCTAAAAACCACTCCATTCCGGGAATGATATTCTGAGAGTTTACCGAAGCCTCTACACTATTCCATATCCTGCACGACGAGATGATCAAATAGTCCCATGACAACAGCTTCAAATAAATAGGAGAAGATCATCCAAATCTTTCAAGTTTGCGCTCGACATTAAGTTTCGCTGATGCTTTACTCTTTGTAATGCCAAGATTTGCCCTTACGATTAAGAGTTTGTCATGTATAAGAAAAGTTGCTTGAGTTAGCTAAGTTTCCATCTTCATTGAACGAGCATTGCTCGGCGATGCTCTCAAAAAGCTTCCGAAAAGTTGCGGGATCCCGACAAGTTTTTATTCCATGTAATTTCCTTGTAGGTAGATGTATGCACGCCTTGGCCGATCTGGTTGCGATGCTATAAATCTTTATTGCCCTTTTCCTATTTGGGAAAAAATAGCTTTCTCGCCTGAAACTTACACCAACTCTTTTTAGTGATGACCTTAGAGTTCAGTGGACTTGGATCTATTACTTGTCCTAATGGACTAGCGAAGACGTTTTTATCAAAGTTTGGGGAAATTTCCATTTCCTACCGGGAACTTGGAGATCCTTTTTGAGGATCGGTCGTGCTTTAATTGATGTTTATGGAGAAGAAATAACCATTTGAGTTGACAACGAAGCCTCACTTTTAATGTCAATCAAACTACGTGATACTCCTCGATATATGATGATTCGTCGATAAACCAAATTGACATCATTGATGTGGCTTGTGAGGAATTTTATCAAGAAGTACTTGGTTTTTCAAATAATTCTTCGAGTAGCAATCCCACTTCATCTTCAGACCCGATTCTTTCTTCTACTACCCCTTCCTTTACTCCTTTTGAAGGAGGAGATTTTATTTTGGAAGAAATGGAGACTTTCTTACAAACTTCGGATAAGTTTACGGATTTAGATGATGATTTCTATGACACAAAGGGAGATATTCTTTATCTTGAGCAATTGTTAAATGAAGACCCATCTCCGACTCTCCCTCCAAAGAAGAATGAGGACTTAATGCAAAGTGAAGTCATCAAGATAAAACCTTCAATTGAAGAGCCTTCGGAATTAGAGTTAAAAGATTTACCATCTTACTTGGAATATGCTTACTTAGAAGAGAACGACAAGTTACCTGTGATTATTGAAAAAGGTTTAAAAGATGATGAAAAGAAAGCTCTCTTAAAAGTGCTTAAATCACATAAACGGGCCATTGCTTGAAAAATCATCGACATCAAGGGTATCGACCCTCGTTTTTATACACACAAAATCTTGATGGAGGATGATTACAAACCCACAGTTCAAAGTCAAAGACGGGTTAACCCAAAAATTCACGAGGTAATAAAAAAGGAGGTCCTAAAACTTCTTGATGTCGGAATGATTTACCCGATCTCCGACATCCCATGGGTTAGTCCAGTGCATTGTGTTCCCAAGAAAGGAGGAATAACCGTTGTTGCTAATGAAGAGAATGAATTAATTCCGGCATGTTTAGTTACTGGGTGGAGAGTTTGTATCGACTATAGGAACTTAAATGAAGCGACTCAAAAAGATCACTTTCCATTACCATTTATAGATTAAATGTTAGAAAGATTAGCCGGAAATGAGTTTTATTGTTTTCTAGATGGATTTTCGGGGTATTTTCAAATACCAATAGATCCTCAAGACCAAGAGAAAACTACTTTCACATGTTCTTATCCATCTTTCTATTCTTGCTTTCTAATGTGATGTGAGGAGGCTTGTACTCTTCTGATTCTTGTTGTGTTTGTACTTGTGATTGTTTGTAGGATTGATCCTAAATTTTCTGAAGTCTCTCGTGTTCGGTGTTTTGTCCCGGTCCAATCGAGCTTCCTAGCCTTTGCTTGCCATTAGTTTGGGGAAATCCCGATATCCTACAAGAATTATTATCGAACTAACATTTATCGTTTAGCACACGTGAAAAACGGCTAAAGGATTTTTTTATACATTCTCTACATACCTTCGTGTTTGAGTTATGCATTTGACCTTTTTGAGTTCTAGTATAGGGTTTTTAAGTCTTAGGCTAGGAAACATTGAGGACAATGTTTAATTTTAGTATGGGGTAGTATATATTCGATATGATCTTTACCAACTTTTACCCGTTATTCTCACATACCCTATTTTCCCACCAAAATATTCAAAAATATGAAAAATTATAAAAAATTTCAAAAATAAAATAAGTGTTTTTGTCACAATTTAGACTTTCTTGCTGGGTAGAATAAGAGTAAATTTTGACTCAATCGAGCGTGTTGAGCTCTAGCTTGTTCCTTAACTTTTAGGCTAAGCGTTCGCGAATCTTCGCGAAGAACGAAAAATGATAGAGTTAAATATGAGTGAGATGTTAAACAAGGATTAGTTGAAAATCTTAAGAGCTCATGTATGTAACTTGTTGTTTTTTCTCCCGTAAACTCTTAACCAGATTAAAATACGTGTTGTTTTTGGAGACTAAACTTAAATAAACAAATTTTTATGTAATATATAGCAAAAAAAAAATTAGTCTTAGTTCAACCTTATACTTGAATTTTTTAAAAAGAAGTCTTCTAAATAAATATATATATATATATATATATATATATATATATATATATATATATATATATATAATAAAATAATAATAATAATAATAATAAAAGTTGTGGGCTGATAAAAGTTTACTACCTCTTGCCGGCTCACAACCGATGTGGTAGTCTTCTAAAGAAAGCCCATAGTAAGAATAAAAATCCGAGGCTGATAAAAGTTTGTTGCATCTTGCCGGCTCACAACCGATGTTGCAGCCTTCTAAAAGGTCGAAGGTGACAATTGCAAAAATGTTATGTTTAATATTAAGTTTAAATTAATAAATAGATTTCTTTTTGTTAAATTCAAATATGCTTTTGAACTTTGACTATTCTATTTTATAAGCTATAAACATACGGGAAATCTGAGAGTTTTTGAAACCTAAGGTCCGTGAGTCCCGATACTAGTCTCTGTGGGGTGTCAAAAGCCTAGTCACTTAGCCGTAAGGTTGGGATGTGCCGAGAAAAAAATTGCTACATGGGATGATCTCGCCTTCAAACTCATTATTCTTGGGTGGAACGTGAAGCATAGTATTTTATAAAAACGTTGATCCATGGTTGAAATTCATAATAGCACACTCACCTAAGATATAATAAATGTCGGGAGTACAAAGTTGACAAGTTGCCAATATGACTAGTGTTAGTATCTTTACTGATATTTAGCTGTGATTTTGTTTTAAGCTTGGTTTGGAGCAAATGAAAAGTCGGGGACGATGAATTTATCCTTTTGGGGGCATTCTCGGATCGAAATGCATCTTGTTCTATGATCCCTAATAGTTATGTAAATAATGAAAGTCAAAATATTATTAGTTTATATAAAAAAAATGATGAAAAAGTTTTAAAAATGGGAAAATGGGGTGTTTTATAAGTTGTGATTTCTTAACTTTCTCCACAAAAGTCTTTGCTACTTTTCAAAGATTTAGTTTGGGGAAGTTTTAAGGTATTTGGTTATAGAGCATATAATATTACGTGAGGATACGCAATCGCTTAGTATGGGGAATTTTGATATGTGTGAAAACACATATCCATTTTATATCAAAATTGGCCCTAAAAAGACAAATTTATGCTTAAAATGCTTGTATATTGCTTGTTTTATCTTTGTGATTGTGTAGGTACGGATATTGCAAAAATCTCAAGAAAACGGTCAAAGCCGGACAAACACGGACACAGGAAAGGAAAGAGAATACAAGAGCCGGGAGAATGCTATCAAAGGTCAACAAAAGTTAACCCTTGGTCAACCAAAGTCAACACACAAAATGACAAAAATCCCAAATTTCCCAAATCAGTCCCTCAAAGTTAACAAAATTTATAAAAAGTCCCTAAGCCCTAACGGTGTTATCTCTTAACACTATAAGAGATAACACTCGTTATCTTTCTTACATTTACCAAATCTAACCCAAAATAATAAACCTTACCCCGGCCCAAAACCTTTTATAAGCCCAACGTCAAACCCCGGGTAAAAAGAAAAAGTCAAACGCTCCCTTTTGTACAAGTTTTTCACGCGGGAAAAATTGTTACTACTGTTCACTGTCTCCTTCATTTAACCTCAAGCTCAAAACAAAGGGTAAAATCAAATTGGTGACATGGCTACACAATTCAAGTGAAAAGGACACCTTGGCAGAGTTAAACGTCACTTTATGCTCTCATTGGCCAATTCCCAAAAGGAAGGACACACGTACAATGAAGGAAACACACCAAGGACTAGTATTTTGCACTAAAAGGCTTGAAAAAAAAGCACAATGGCTCTGGCACGCGGAATGCCATGTTGGTAATCCGTGTGTTCACCAAAGTGATCCAACGGCTTAAGATAGAGATCTAATGATTGGCAAGATTCAAGGGCATGGATTTATGGGAGCATCTAACAAACTCCAGGACCTAGAAGCTTCTCTGAAGCTATAAATAGCCCTCACATTCCACAACACACCGGAATATGCAAGTTTTTTTTTAGCTTTTAAAAATTTAGCTTATGTAATTTTTAGCTTTTAAACTTAAGCTTTTGTAATTTTTAAATTCAGTTATTGTAATTCAGTTTTAAAATCTTGTAATCAATTTTCAAGTTAATGAAATTTAGTGTTCATTTATACAATCTGTCATAAGCTCCTTGTAACTTCAAATGTTATCAGTACTATTTCCCAAAAAAGCTCCTAAATAAGCTTACACGCTCTTTGAGTCAACTAAGCTTCAAATGCGCTATTAATAAGCTCTTAATATACTTAAACCAATAAAATCAGTTTTAATACCTTAGCTTATGGATTTTGAGCTTTTGGATGATAAGCTACAATGAAGTAAGCTATGGGAACCTGACTACTTAAATTATATTTGAAAAACAGATGGATGATGTTAAGGGTGCCTTGATGATAACAAGAGTTGTTGAAAGCCCTTTTGAGCACTATTGACCTTTGTTTAGCTAAGGGTTTGTAAGTTCCCCATAATTTTCAAGTATCTTAGCTTTAATCTTTGCATATGACTTATATTCTGGCTTATATCAGCTTATTTGTCTTAAAATCAACGAATTGTGCTTATTAAATATGTTTGAATATCTGTTTTTAAGTTTTTTTAGCATAGATCTTAAATTTCTTAGTTTAATTTATAAAATTGTCAAAAACTCAAAAAATACTAGCATAGTTCTTAGTTCTTTGTCTCTGGCTTATTTGCTTATTAATATAAGATCATTAGGTTTGTCATAAGCTATTTGCAATCTGGTATTTAGGATTTAAGCTCTTAATTTCATTTTCATAAGCTAAAATGGTTTTGAGTCTAGTTAAAGGGGTGTTTGGCACAACAGTATTAACAACAAGTTAATAGTGCTAGTGGACACTTGGTCTTTGGATTTTGAATTTAATCTTTCAGCTAAGATTGTTTAAGCTAGATTTATGAGCTAGAATTATGATTAATTAAGTTTTCATAGGATAGTTTGATATAAGTCCAAATCTGCTAAATTGTTTTGCATTTTAAGCTTTAATCAATCCTAGTATTAATCATTGCCTACTTAGCCTTTGTTTAGGTGTTTTAAAGTTATAGAGATAAGTTACTTTAGCCTGCATTTAGTCTAGGTGATTTATGTTAAAATAGTGCACACTGCATCAGTAGCTTAAAAAAGACAATAGGTCATTTTCTAGTTTAATTTTCAGTAGGTTAAAATAGTATTTAGGATTTAATTTTCAGCATACATTTAGCTTTTAGGTCATTATTCATCTGTTTAAAATTGTTTTCTAGAAATAAGCTCAATAGATCATCTGTTTTTAAGCTCAAATATAACACTTTGTTTTTTTTTGAAAACCAAAAATCCAATCAGCATGTTCTGAGTACTTTTGCAGTTTTGAATCAGTTTTTTTTATTAAGCTTTTGTTGTCCAAAGTTCATTTAAAAAGCCTTTCCTAGGAGCTTGCAGGTTATGCTTTCAGTAGTTGCAAGTGATTTTGCCTATAGTTCTTATTTGCTAGCTTAATTTTAACCTCAAAGATCCCTATAGGGACTGTTTAGTTTTAAGTTTTCTATAAGTGCTTATTTTGAATTTCTAGCTTATGGCTTGTTCTTTGTGCTTATGCTTGTTCATTTAGCTCTTTAGGTTAGTATTAGCTTATAAGTAGCTTAATTTGTTATAAACTTAGCTTATTATGGTCTTTTAGATTATTAGTTTTAGAAAAAGAACCAAAAAATAAAGTTAATTGTTTCTGTCAAG
Organism: Tanacetum coccineum; assembly: GCA_026074375.1. NCBI lineage: Eukaryota > Viridiplantae > Streptophyta > Magnoliopsida > Asterales > Asteraceae > Tanacetum > Tanacetum coccineum. The sequence continues at coordinate 30,473 of BQNB010044570.1, forward strand.
TTATAAGCTGTTTAACAGATTATTTTGGGCTTTTCATAAAAAGTTTCCTTTATTAAAAATGCTTAACTTTAGCTTATCTAAAACTTTGCTTTTATAAGTTTTCAAAAAAAAAAAAAAGGGAAGGTGGAAATCGGGGGTGAGCAAGGCTCGAACCCCCGACCCCAACACCCTCAACCCTCTTTATAACAACTCAACACACACTCCACTAACAACACGCCCTGGGTCTTTTTCGTTAAACTTTTGCAACGTTTAATTCTTATACACTTTTAGCCCATTTTAGCTTATAAGTTGTTTAAGCTTATTTTGTGGCTTATTCATTAAGCTGTGATCACAAGCTTATTTTTTCTAGGTTCTAATTAGTTCAAGCTATTTTTTGTATTTTTTATAGAATTTTTATAATTAGTTTAGTATTTTTAAACATTTATTTTCATTACAAACTTTAAAAAATCATAAAAAATAGAAAAATAATCAAAAAAATAATATAATATTTTTATAGAAAATTTTCTTTTAATTGTAAAGTTTTTCTAGGAAAAATTATTTTGCTTTCGAAGGTTTAAATTGCTAAATTTCATTTTTTAAAATGAACGGATTCGTTAGTCCCGTTTACTTTTTTGTGTTTTAAAGCTCATATCAAATCCGTTTTTGGTCTAGTTTTCATTACACTTACTTTTTAGTTCAATTAGAGTCTATTTTTAAAAAGAAAATTTCAATTTAGTTTAATTTTTAAAAAATTTAGAGTTTTTAACCATGCCGTTTTAGGGTTTCCTGTTTTTCGTTACTTTAGTTAATGTTTGATTTACCCGTTACTTGTTTTCCGTGCTTAATTGTTATCATTTTCTTATTTTAAATTGTAAAAAGTAGATAATTCAAATCAATCTTTGTTTCCAATTCAAATCATTGTCAAACAACAAACGTGGTTTCAATTTCACAAATCGTTGGGGAATAACAACCCGGGAATCATACTTCCCGGTTAATATACCTACCTATATTAAATATATTTGGAGAAGATTTCCTTTTTACCTTTGTCCTCAAGGGTAATTTGGTAATTTTCCATCATATCATATATTTTATTATTACGTGTGCTGCTTTACTAGCAATCAGTTGCCTTCTTAAACTATCTATTCATGGATTTCATGTTAATCAATTAGGTCTCGAAATGATGTACATGCCAAGTTCTAAAGTTTACAATACTATCGGAACACTCATATTTTTGTGGATTATTGTATAATAGATGAAAACAGAATCATTAGGCTTAACCTCACCAATTAAATTAAAGGGTAATAGTGCGCTCGGTAAAGATTTATTCAAGTTTAGTAAGAAAAACATGTCAAAAATTTTTATAATTGGCACAATTTTTCAAAAGAAAACTAGAAAATTGAAGGCAAATATAGGTCAAGTGGTAATTCTACTCTTATCCCCCACTTGGTTTGTACAATGTCCTTATTGTACATTTAAGGAAATGAAATTCAAAAATGAGAGTAGAATTAGAACAAAAGACCCCCCTGAGCATTGCTCTATACTCCAAATGATAATGGCAAGAGATAAACTCTTGACAAGCATATCATGAGCAAACTCATGTCCCCTGAAATCACTAAACAAACTACATGCATTAAATGTTCAAAATAAAATTATACAGGAAAACCTAACTCACTTTCGTAGGAATCACGGTTGCATTTAGCGTATGCAACAAGCCTTTTAAACCACTTGGTGGCCCAAATGGACGAGTGAAGTCTTGTGAGGGTTTCCAGAGAACGTACCCACAAAGTTTATTTAATTATACATGGTTTTTTACACGTTTCGAACTTAACTAAGGTTTTTAGAAGGAAGTTATGGCGTAACCAAGAGTTGGGTTACACCGTACTTATGTGGGAAAAATAATTTAATATTTTTTGGTTATATCTGTTACAGCGTAACTAAGAGAGTGTTAGGCCTCAAAATATTGAGTCGAACATGAAGTTCGTTCATTATGTATTTAAGTCTCGGTCAATCAATTAGTTAACGTTGTAATAGGAAAGTATCGGGAATCAGGCTTGATAGTAAATCTAATATTGTATATGTTTCGGGTTTAATCCAAGCAACAACCCAGCCCGAGTCCTAGTTAAATATCCCGCGCGTCACATTAAATGTGTAGGGGTATATATAGATATTTTCTACTTAGAAAATATCTCTTCTCATTTCTAAATAATATCTTTTCTCTTTTTCTCTCATCTCTCTCTCTCTTCTTCTTTTCTCTCCTCTAAATCAACTCAATCTTTCCATTACTCTTTCTTGGTTTGATTTCGGGATCTAAATATGAAGTGAAAGTGTAAATCGGGATCCTACAATTGGCATCAGAGCTACGTGTGGATTCGTGGTTGATTCTTGTGGTTCAACAAGATCAAATTCGTGTGTCATTTGAACTCAAAAAAAAAATCAAACCCGGATTTTTGTGCTTAGATGTGTGAATGTTTATGTTATTAAGCAAGATCTAGGCATAAGGTAGCTAATTGTGCAAGAGAAATCAAGTTAAAAGGTCAAAAAGGGTGATTATTAGGCGATTTTTGGTGGAAAAAGTCGTATTTTTCTTGGTTGCGTTTTGACAAACTGGAAAAGTTCTTGTTGCGTTTTGATTTTTTTTCTTGTTGCGTTTTGATTTTTTTTCTTGTTGCGTTTTGATTTTTTATTTTTTCTTGTTGCGTTTTGATTTTTTCTTCTTGCGTTTTGATTTTTTTTGTTGCGTTTTGATTTTTTATTTTTTTTGTTGCGTTTTGATTTTTTATTTTATTTTTTGTTGCGTTTTGATTTTTTATTTTATTTTTTTGTTGCGTTTTGATTTTTTTTTTTTGCGTTTTGATTTTTTTTCGTTTTGAATTTTTTTCTTGCGTTTTGATTTTTTTTGGTTTGGTATTGCGTTTTGCTACTACGTTTTAGGTACATTGAAGACTTTTATATACTGAATCTAAACGTTATGCTGCCCAAATTTCGAGAAATCATTTGACATTACTTGGACTTCAAAAGACACTTAATCAAACACATTAAATCATCAAAGTGCACCATTAACAAGGACTTAAAATACATTCATTCACATCAAACATACCATAACATCAAACGATTATTCATTCACGGTTTTCTATTGATTTTGTAAAATCCCGTTAATCTATTTATCGGTTTAAATCTTAGTCGTGTAAAATTCCGTGAACGATTATTGCACTCAAAACCACAATCTCAATCACAACACATCCACTAAAGATCCAACAAATCTTTTACACTTCATAATTCACGATAAAATGGAAAAGAAAGATACCTTATTTTCGTGTTCAGATTCGGAAAAACAACAAATGCAACTAATTCAAGACAAATCAAAAGAAAGTTGCATGGTATCTTTTCAACAACTTCATTCACACCTCAAGTGTCTTTCAAACAACGACTTAAAAGAAACTCAAATCGAATATGGATTCAAACGCGCATTTGCAACACTCTTTGGTCAAGATCTAGAGACTTTCACGGGCACAATGTTCCTCGTACTGGGGATTAACTACAAAAAGCACTTACAACGAAGAATTCAAGAGATTGGATTGACTGCCTTTTAAAGCACTCGGACACAGTTTTCAGATGTTTCATCAACACCGGATTTATTTGGATGATAATATGTTTGACATGACAAAAACGCACCAAATTCCACAATACAACCGACCTCGATAATTTCCACTTCCGTGACATAAACACTGATCCAACACATGGAAATCTTTTAAGAAAAGGTCGATTGGTGAAAGAGCACAACATAAAATGAAGTATGAAAGCAGGGTAGAATGAAAGACAAATCCAACAACAGAGAAAAAGACTGATAACGAGTTAATGGCATTGGATGCTAATTCAGTTATCATTGAAGCAATAGGACAAAATCAAAAGAGCAAGATACAAGCAGCAAATCAGGGAATGATGCACATGATGCTGATGCAGATATCAGACCCATATAGATGAAAGCCAAAGATGAGGTACAAATGACTGCTAATGATAATGTATCTGCTACAGGACAACAGCATACTGAGCAACCTGAATCAATAATGAATAGAGGTTGACCAGAATGCTGAACAATGACATGACTCCATTGTCCTTTGCTGCTAAATTACTTGAAGACAAACAACTAAAACTCTCAAATCATCGCACTCGAGTCTAAAAATGTTTGTCTCAAAAAGAAGTGTCAAAAAGATTTTGCAAAACTCGAAGCATATTGTATTAATCTTGAAATACAAATGAAAGACAATGTTTTAAAATCAGGGCAACAGAGTCAATTTTTGAAAGAGAAAAGTAATGAAGCCAAGGTTAAAAATGACATCGATGTAAGTGAAACAATAAACATCGAATTGGAACATAGTGTGGCTAAATTACTTGCAGAGAATGAGCAGTTACATAAGGAAAAAGAAGCATTTGAAACAGACTTAACAAAGACTTTTTTATTCAATCAAAATACAGTGTTCAGACCAAAAAAGCAGAATGACCTCTTTAATGGAACAACTGAAAAAAAAGTCTAATGAAAATGCGAGGTAACTAGCTTAGATTCAAAAAAAGGGGTTTGCAATTGCAGCATTAAAAAATGAGTTAAGGAAACTAACAGGAAATAGTGTGAATACTAAGTTTGCAAAGCCATCAATCTTGGGAAAACCGGTTGGACAAGCACTCAAAAACCAATCCGTTGCTAGACAACCGACTGCGTTTAAGTCTAAAAGACCTAGAATTTCAAAACCACAGTTTGCCTCCCAAGTTGATGTAAACAACGACTTGTCAAAACCAGTCACTACACATCATTTGCCTAAGGGAAGAAAATCTGCCCCAGGCAAAACCTCATCACATGATTGCCCAACTCATCTAGGTATAGCCTCATACGACATTGTGTCATAATCACTACCTAAGGAAGCAAGAAAAAGACACATGAACACTAATCTAGATCCCTAGAATTTTCTCTGACTCCAAACAATTTGTTTGCTCGACATGTCAGAAATGTGTCTTATCTGCCAATCATGACAGCTTATTGTGAAATAAAATTTCCTGAAAGAGTTAACTCGCGTGCTAAGGTTCCATCCAAAAGACAAAAAACAAAAACACACCCCTTAGAGCAAATAAGGGTTGCAACGAAACCAAAAAGACAGATCTCAAAAGGACATAGGTTTTCAATCAAAAAGACTACCACTGTTGGCATAAGAAAACAACAAATCCTAGATCTGTCTTAGGTCAACCAACGGTAGAAATTTTCTCAAGACTTGTTTGACTTAGATTGGGTTCTCAACAGGAAAGAATCGCCTCTAGCACAACAAAGGTTGAAAGTAAAACCCCCAAATGTTCAAGATGATGGCAGATATCCCTAACCACTGTGAAAGCGAACAAGCTCTTAATGTCAGTGCAGGTACCTCATTAAGAACAAGGTACATCGTTCAAATCCTATAGAGAAGGACTCAGAGTTTGGTTGCAAAAAAGAAAGATACCTCAGAAAACAGGGCTTCAAAGAATTTGATCTGATGATGACAGCAAAATGAGTCTGGATCACCAACACTATCAGAGCCCACCTCCGCACACAACGTCAATCGTCTTGCTGAAAATAACACTTTTCAGGCCCCGTACCTTTAAATTTTCAAAAGACGTTAGATCGCAGCAGATCAAGCCTCGGTCTTCATGGCAATGACGTTTGAACAACGCAGTTCAACCCTCTATCTTCATCAAATGACTTCTGATCATAACCGTTCAGAACTCGGAATTCACGACCACAGCAACGAACCGTCAAGTTCAAAGCTGGTTCCAAAAGTTGTTCCTTTAGCAGTCAAGACAGCTACATCACGACAAGAGTTTGGGAATTACTATTTTCCACCATCATATAGCATGCTGAGGATAACAGGTAAATAAATACAAAATCAGAAAATCAGAAAATTTCCAAAAAGAATCTTCTTGACATGTCTCTTGGAATCGATAACATTTACGTTCTTAGAAATGTTGATTAACATTGACATGGGTGTGTAAATGAAGTTCAAGCGAGAGTTGTAAATAGTTTCAAAACATGTCATTTCTAATTTTCTAGATGGCTTATGTGCAAATGTCAGTAAATAACCCGGACATCAAATAAAGGAAGGTTTATAACTTATCCTCACAACGAGAAAATTAACGTTTCTCGGTCCTTGAGGCGTCTTACAAGGATATTCAAGTTTAATAGCTCAAGAAAAAGGATAGTGTACGTTTTCAGTGCGCTTAACCCTTGACCGTAGAAGAGAAGGTCCCGACATTTGGTTTTTCCAAAAGTTTGAACACGATGTTTATCAAAGAATTCTCGATGACAAATCAATATCTTTCAAAAATTGTGTGATTCAACACTCCAATCCTAACCTTCACTATGTTTTCAAAAGACAACAATTTTTCAATTGGTCCTATTTTTGAGGGGGAGTTTTTCAAAAAACAAAGTTTTAATGTTCTTGGATACATCATCAACGACCATTCTTATGTATTCAAAACATTATCAAAATGTTCCAAACCATTCATGCTGATAATATTTTCTCCCATAGAATTTTCAAGACATATTTTAATCACAAGGTATTTCAAAAACTAAGTGTTTATTATTTAAAATAAGGGGAGAAAATGTAATTAAAATATGATCTAATCGACTCAATGTGCTAAACAGTAAGAAAAGGTTTTATGGTTCGATCTTATACCCAACAACATCTTAATTTCACGACGATTCTGAAGTCATAAGGTGGTTAGGTTAGGAATCAATCCTATGACCACCAGAACGCGAAGGATCTACCCAAGGATCTAATCAACTAGTAGAAATAGCAGTCCTTAGGTATGATTGGAGATGAATGTATATGGGAATAATGCCGACTAAGATTGAGTTAACACTGGAACAATCACAACAAGGTGTTAGTAATGACGTCTTGGTAAGCATTGAAGGCGTTGAAGAATGAAAAAGAAATGTATGGATAAAGGGTCTAAAGAAAGAAGCCCTCCACACAACTTAAGGCAGAAACCGGGTCAATACATATGCTGTCAGAATCACAAGTTGATTGCTGACATTGAAAAAAACGACACATGGCCCCCATGATTGCAATGCACAACCCTTCCCAGCCATTCGGGTTTCGCTCAACAGAAACTGTCTCAATTGTCACGGAGAAACACACGTTATCATTGACATCTCACTCCGAGATTGTTGAAATTGAATAGTACAATCTTCCCAGCCCCCGAGTACTAAACCAAATGCATCTAAACATCGAGTCTAGAGCCAAGAGATCAATCACAAAATCCCGTTAGGACACATTTCCATTTCAAACACTTGTTGAACATCATCAGGTTCGCAACTGTTATCAAGAGTCCTACGTTTTAAAAATAATCATTATGATCTTTCCAGAACATCCGAGTGATTCTTAGATATTCCACAATGAAGAATGGAAATCCTGCTTGGTCAACATCCAAACAAGCTCTTGAAGGTTGACTTGCGAGATTCTATATGAATCAAACTTGTGACAACTGGATATCGATTTGGTCCAGTAAATGAATTGACGGTTGATGAATTTTGATAAAAAGATTAAAACTCTCGATGTGTTACAAAAACGCTTTTACAAGTAACACGTCGATTGATTTTCAAATCAATTTTCTTGAATTATTCACTAACATCAAACCTGCAGGTTTTAAAAAACGGTGGTACAGTATCTTAATCAACCAAAGTCGATTCATTACCACATGTTCATGCTCATTCTACAAAGACAATCTATCAAGAAAGCTCAAGATTTAAAGACAAAGACTTCCGCAAACTCGGAAAAATAAAGCTTTCAAGATGATGAATAATATGAGCATGTTGGTCAAAGACACAAGATCGCAAGATGGCATAAACGATAAAGACAATGACAAAGGCTCAAAGTCAAGATCGCAAAGCATGAAGGAACAAGCCTACAACAAATAACAAAGAGAAAGATCAAGACTACATGAGCTTAACGACAAAAACAATCTCATTGATCTCATGAAGGAGTGTCATCAATGAACTCACTTCGAGGGAGATTGTTAGCCTTAAAATATTGAGTCGAAACAATGAAGTTCGTTCATTATGTATGTTAGTCTCGGTCAATTAATTAGTTAACGTTTAATTAAGGAAAGGTAACGGACAAATCGGCTCGATAGTTAATCTAATATTTGTATATGTTTTGGTTTAATCCTAAGGCAAAACCCGAGCCCGGGTCCAGTTAAATATCCCGGCGCGACCACATTACATATGTAGGGGTATAAATAGATAGTTTGCTTTCTTAGAAAATGATCTCTTCTCATTTTCTAATAAATATCTTTCACTTGTTTCTCTCATCTCACTCTCTTTCTTTTTCTCTTAAATCAACTCAATCTTTCTTTAGATTCTCTTTTCCTTCCTTGTTGAAATTCGTGGTCGTAATATGAAGTAAAGTGGTAAATCGGGAATCCTAACAGAGAGGGTTTATGTCGTAACCTGTTTGTTACAAAGCGTAAAAGAAGTAGTTGATACGCCCTAGACCGAAACGCATTTTTCCACTTGATACGATTGATGTTGACCTCAAATTCTATTTCCTTGTTGTAAGAACCTACAAAACTAAGTAAGAAACATACAAACCCAACTAATATGCAGAAATTTAAATGAATTCTATTACTAAAAAGACGAGGTTTCTCCCGACAAGCACTTTTGTTCATTAACAAGTCTTTAAGTTAGACTCAAGATGCTCTGCGTTATTTCATGCACACTCGCGTGTCCCCGTTTAATCCAATCTAAAACCTCCTGGTCCTCCTTATATTCATCTCTTAAATTTAAACACCATCTGTAGAATTCATTAATTTTCTGAAAAGGGTGATAGGTTCCTTTAGCTTTATCCTCGTCACTAACTTTCAAAATGAGGACATCATGTTATGTTGCTCAATGGTTAACTTTTTGAGTTTTCTTTCTATGCGAGGCATGTTAAAGATAGTTTTATCATCTCCTATTTTAAACCAGAGTACTCCCTTGTTTATATCTTCTTCTAACCTAATGTTCTCTTTAAATGGTTTTCTAAATAAGATCTCAGTTATCCCTTTTTCAATAAACTCATTTATATTTTCTAAGATGGTGAAATCTACTAAGAACGTGTGACATCCTACAAACACATGAAGGTTCTTTGCCATTCCAACTATATTGTTTCCTGTGTAAACAAGTTCTTTTTTTTCATAATAGAGTTGTAAGTTGCCCTACACATTATATTGAACGAAGAATGCGGGTCAATGTAGGGGTTAAAATTCACAAACCCTATTTTATAGGTAATCTGATGATTATAAGGATTGTGTTGATGAACTTTATTCCTCACACTGAAGAATTCCGGTTTTAATGGAGGATTAACTATATAATGGTATAATTAACCCTTGGGTCTAGATCAGCTATAGATAGTCCCATTCTTCAACGAAATCATCAATTTCGATACCCATATTACTAATCGAGTCTTTGAAAAAAAAGATACCCCATTGAAAAAAGGTGATCTGCTAGGGGAGAGAGAAATGACTTTTGGAGAATCAAAGTTAGGTAAGTCAATCATTACTATTTAGTAAATCTCCTAGATCTCTGTTTATGGACATTCATCATTCATTAGTAATTCTTCTAAAATTCCCCAAGTCCTCCAGAATCAATCCAATTACATCATAATCCTTATTTACACAAACAGTGTAACAGTAATGGGGTGCTCCTTTTTGTTACATAAATATAAATTTGCCTTATTCCTACTTCCAAAAAGATTGTTGCATAACCAAAAACGGCTATTTCTAGCATGGTAGTAGCGAGCATAGGACCCCTTCCTAGGTTATCCGGACATGTTGTCACGTCTTCAATAATGTCGAGACTAACGAAATCTAACAAGAAATATGAACATCTAAATTTTTACCATAATTTCCTTGACTATCCCTTTTGGAGATTGCATAGACCTATCTGCCATTTCAATCACCATGTTAACCGGTTTTGGGTTCCCAAGTCCCAAGCGTTAAACAAAAAAAAATGGCTTAAACCATGCTGCCCCTAAATCCGCAAGAGCATTTCTAATCGTAGTATTAGCAATAATGCATGGTAAGACAAAACTTTTTGTGTCTTTTTCTTTAGGTGGAAGCTCGTTTTGTAGCACAGCTGAGCATCGGGCATTCAATTTAACCATATATAATTCTTTAATTTTTGTTTTGTTGGATATCAATTCTTGTAAACTTCTGGTTATACGGGGTTTTTCGAATAACTTTTACTAATTGGTGTTTGACTAAATATTGGCTTCATTCTCAAGTTTTTTAGGAGTTATTCCCAATTCACACTGATCTTCCAGAATGCACTTTTTACCTTTTCAATGAGAGTCTATACCTTGTGAATAGGTGTTTTGCGAGGAGGTTCTAATTTCATGACGCATTCCGGTCTGACATGATTCGATCTATCATGAGTGGGAATCCCGCTTTCAACTGGCGTGACTTTTTGAACAGCTAAAGCATGAGCCAGGCAGACGACTTTTTCCTCAAGGTTCTTAATTGATAAATCGTGTCTCTCGAGGTTTTTGTTAGTATTTTTAATGAACTGCTGCATCTATTCATCAAAAATATTTTGCCTTTTGCATGATTCCTTGAGATATAGTTTGAATGTCTCCTTAAGGTTGCTTAGAGTGAACCCTTGGTTGGCTTGCTTAATCACTCCAATTCTTATGCTCTTTACTTCTTCATGGCAAGGTTCACTGCTTGATTTTGGGTGAATTTTGTGAATATTTTCCCTATGATCATTCATATCACGGTTTAGATTTTTGAGTTTATCAGTGATCGTACTTAATGAGTTAGAGCAATATTTAAAAAATGCTCTATAGCCTTCTTTGTTATGCTATTTATGAGAATGGTCGGCCATTTCTTGTATTGATTCAAGAGCTTTCATAGCAGTTAATCCTGGGATTATACTACGAGAATTTAGAGTTTGACGGGAATGAAATCCAAGATAATTATAGAAAGTGGTTTCCTTTGGTAATCATTTAAATTCGTAAAATGGCAATTGAAGAGTAGTCGTTATATCTTTACCCAAGCCCAATATAAAGATTCACCTCCCTCTTGTCCGAAGTTGTGAATTTCTCCTAGTCGTTTAAAGGTGACGAAGGGTGGGCAGAACATTCGGATGAAGACTTGTTTTAATTCATCCCAGGTTGTGATTGTCTCTGATGATGTTCTCCCTAGCCACCGTTTGGCTATTCTGACAAGAGTTAGGGGAAATACCCACAGCATGATGTCATCTCTCGAAACTCCAAGCATGTTGAATAAATTGGCGATCTCAAGAACTCGCCCTATATGTTCAATTGCGTCTTCAGTTTCATTTCCAGAGAAGGTTTTATTACGTAATTCTCTTAGGAATTGACCCTTGATTTCAAATTCGATATTATTTTCGATCTTAGGTCTTTTTATCCTTCTTATATTGTCATTTCGGTCAAGAGCCAGATATTCTTCCAATGTGAGTATTTCAATGTTAATTTCACCAACTTCTTCGGATTCTGATTCATATGATTCAGATTCATAAAAAGAATAGATGTTATGGACATCAATAGGAGTAGTATCTCTCTTGGTTCGAAATTGCCTTTCAGGATTGGCGAAAGGAGTAAACACCTTGGTGCTGCTCCTCTTAGTCATGATTAAAGAAGAAAATAGAGAAATAAGATGAGGGTCGAAATAAAACTAATTTTTAGGTTCCCGGCAACGGGCGCTAAAAACTTGATGCGTTATTTGTTTTAAATAATTTTTACAAGTTTTAAATTTATAAAACTCCGTCTACCAATGTCTACATGCACTAACGGGCAGAGAACCCCCCCCCCCCCTGTCGTATGGAGTGCAAGGACTTGGCAAAAATCCGAAGTCCGCCCAAGAGCTAAGTTGTATTAGTTTTAATTTGATTATGTCACGTTTGGAAAATGGTTTTGAATTGATTTGAAATCTTAACAGGAAAATAAATTGCGAAAAGTAAATGAGATAGAAGTGATTAGGGAGAAAAGCATGCTAGCCTAGTTATTTCATTACTAATGTTATGATATGTATTTCCTATGCAATGTCTAAGTATCATTTTATTAGTGGTTCTAATATCAACAGACCCGAATTTGCATTTGAGGTCTGCCCTATATTTCTTGCGATCCCGAATCCCCAACAAGTCACAAAGGCATCCAAGTTGTAGTTATTAAACCCCAACTATCCTAAAGACCTATCTATAACCTAGATAGATTATAAACCCTCTCTGAAAAGATTAATGATCTTTTTTAAGTGTTTAATGTGATAAAGGCGGTAATTTGGTAAATTCCTACACTAGGGGTAGATGCCAACCTACCCTAGTACCCTGTTAACCCCAAGTTTAACAAGTCTGCCTAATAATAGAACTAACAAGATCTAAATTGTTGATCCCACTTGAATAGATCTTGCTTAGCTTGTAAAAAGGCTTAGTTATATTGAATAAATCCAAGACAACTATGGTAGAAACTTTGATTGAATATATCAAAGACTATGCGGAATCTAGTCTATAATACTAAAAAGAACAAGCAATAAAACAGTGACAAACAAGATTGTATAATACCAAACTTTAAGCCTTAATATATTATTACGAACACTCTTGATAGTGTTAGGGTTATATAAAACCTTGAAGCTATATATGACTGAATATGAAAATGAGATATATAAACTACATGCCCTAAGGTCTCCTTTTATACACCAAGGAACCCTAATGGGCTTACAACGCGTTTTCTACTCATACATATCTTTTCCTAAAATATCTCATACATATCTCTTTAGTAGTACTAAAACAGACTAACAGTACTAACTAAGCGTAACAACATAAACTCTTCTAGCAGTAGTAACATTTTGTACTGGCAGTACTAATATTACACTAGCAGTAGTAATGACTTAGAACTTTTTCTTCAATCTTGAGCACCAACAGTTGTAACTTGAACCAGCAGTAGTAACAGTTAAGAATCCTTTTATTCCTAACAGATCCCAAGGTCACCTGTTGGTCCAACTAAGCTCACAATCTAAGGGAAAAAATAGGTTGTTATTTGTGATCCTATTGGTCTAGATGTATAAATCACTATATGGAGAGCTATCTCGACATCTAGATTACTTGGTCTGTATCACTAGATCTAGTTGAATGATAGGTCGCATACAAAAGCACGTAAACAAGTATAAACTGATAAACATAAACAAGCAATCAACGATAAATTAAGTAATCGAGATAAACAAACTAAACATTTAGATCTTCATGATAATGGCTAATACCTGAAGGTATTAGCCTTCAAACGTCATAATTAATACAAGAGTAATAATTTAGCCAAGGTAAACTAACCGAGTTAACGAATGATACCAAAAACTGAACAATTACAAGAGTATAAGAGATTACAAGTTGTTTCCTATAGAATTGATTACGTTTCAAGACATCTTCTGCTCTTCTTTTCCTCTAAAAATCGACTTTTATGGTTTAGGTATTGAAAATATGATTTAGAACACTTAAAACTCGTTTTTGAGTTTTCTATTTATAAGGTCTGGAAAAGGGTCGATACGACATATCAAAATTCTTTGATACGGCGTATTGGGGGTTTCTTGGAGTAGAAACCACGTTTGATATCTTTTAGAATATTTTATTTCAATAGCTTGAATACGGCGTATCGGATTCTTTGGATATGGTGTATTGATCTTGTTTCCTTCGGGGTCTTTAGTGAAGTGCAGACACATATACGCCATATCTTCCTTGAAAGATACGGCGTATTGGATGTCAAAATCAGTTTTCTTTATAATTCTTCATTTAAGCTCCAGAATGCGTGCTTTTTTGCTAATCTTCACCAAGTACTCCATAATTACTGCAATTCTTAAATACAAACGATTAAGTAACAATTCTTTGCAATAATTAATACAAAATGGGTTAATTACATGGGTAAATGATTCTATAAAGTGACGTTATTTGATGTCATCAGTCATCATTGGGTAACTCAGGGTATTCACTATCAAAAAAGTTTATCTGACTTAAGTCTTGAAAAACATTTGTAGCAGGATCGGTCTTTTTAGTAACATATCCTTAAAAGGAAAAATAGATTCAAATAACTTAACATCCTTTGAAAAAAGAACTTATGTCAATCAAGATTGTATAGCCTATAACCCTTTTTAAAGTTAGAATACCCCATCATAACACACCTCTTAAATCTACTACCCAGTTTATCACTATTATTGACAATGGTAGCAAAGCACAAATAACCAAAAATTCTTAGGTGGGAGAGAGTAGGACATTTTTTTATATATCAGCTCATAAGGAGATTTTCCATTTAGCACATATAAAGGTAGTCTATTTATAAGACAGGTAGCAGTGATAATACAT